>UZAN01041793.1:21198-51542 GCA_900618425.1 Echinostoma caproni
AATAGGAAGGTTAGTGGCTCGGATATTTGATTTGCCAAGAAGATAAGAGCATTTGGCTAAATATTATCTGCATCGGGCGATGAATTCTTCCTCAAAGCCAACAGATTTGCTTCAACATTTTCGGTAGTTAATGATAAGGTGGATAGTGGAGGATGTGGAATATGATGTACCCAGCGAGGGGGGCACCGTCCTTCAGTCTTTAGCATATTGGTTCTTCAAAATTTCAGTGGCTTTCATTGTATTCGCTGTGGCTCTTTCAAAATAACTGAGCACAGGTTTTCCATGCTTAACTTTTCCAGTTAACTTGTTGGTACAAAACCTAGGGTTTGGAATCGATTTCTGTGCTAGAGACTCTTGATGGTTTAGATTATCTTCGCGCACCAACTCGGTGCAGGTGTTTCGCAGCAGTCGGTAAATGTTTCTGGTGCATGCATTTTGAAGTTGTCTGTACTTCGTCCTACGTTATTCATACAGAAAACGTAAAAAGTCGAAAATTTATTCGAAATATCGTTCCCATGTATGTACATCAAATGCAAATTGATGGATCCGGTCTACCTGTGAATCGCTCACACCGTCCACCTACTTAATATTTGTAAGTAGCTCAGCGCTGATAAAGAAAAACTCTATCTGGGTGATCAGAAGCAAAAATACACCATGTCTAAATAAAATGTTTGCTGCAGTTCAATAAATCAAACAATTTAACTGGCTTCGTCAATTTCAGATGGATTTCTGAGAGAGGGGTCGAGAGGACATAATGATTTTTTGGTTTCCTTATGGATAACGATTTGGAAAGCGTAAAGCCGGGAATGAATTATTCCTCAATAAAATAAATGTCTATAAATAAATGTAATTTCTTACTTCCTTACTTTTATTGAATATACAAGTGTACAATCAACATTCAAGAAAGGAGCCGCTGCCATACAAAGGCTACCTGCGAAGACGGGCGGTGGAGGAGCATTTTGAACCCGGGACTCTCAATTCACAAGATGGTGACCTAACCACTTGGTCACCACCACCACAGGGATGAAGTTTACTTGAAACCGATTTTCCTAAAACCAACTGAGCGATACGAACGTTTTGTTTTTGGGTCATTAGGTAGTACGCTTTTCATCTCATGGTAATGTTAGCCAGTGTTTCTCCTAACGGTAAGGGAAAAACATAATACACACACTATGTTTGAGAGAATTTCTTCCCAGCTTTCTCGCCCAAACCAAACAAACGCAGGTCATCATTGACAGAATTTAATTATGGTGAATGTGAATAAAGAGGTCAAAAACACGGATTTGCACAATGTATCATGGAATATTTTCCTGCACCTGTACACATGCCTACTGCAGTCTATGTGATCGTCAGTATATGGTCAGCCAGTAATAGAATCATAAGCGGAGAAAGATTGCGGTCAAAATGACTCACTGAACACATTTTTTTATCAAGGTGGCGCCAGAGCGATAAGCCATTCACGCTATTTACACGGTTTGACACGGTAATATTGAATGGCTTGTGCCTCAGCGTATTTCTGAACCTTGGTGTTGTTTGTTGTACAGGATTTTGAACGCGTCGTGCAGCATGACACGGTGTTTCATTTCGACCAGGTATTGTGTGATCGACGAACTGAGTTTCCTACGGATCATTGATGACCTCATACTTCCTAAGTTCTCACTCATGGTTTTCTGAAGCTAGACCGATATGTGCTCGTTTACTCGGTAACACAATTGTCTCTCCGTTCTGCCGATGTAGATAGCCGAGCACTCAAAATTGAACTGATAAGTACTATTAGATTTGGCGTGGGGAGACAGCGGTTCTTTCACGGATGGTATTGGCAACCGGGCGAATGTAAAAACAACGATGGGATCAGCTGCGTAGTAAGTGCGTATAGCGGCCGATTTAAAGCGCTTTGTATTCAGGCAGCTGATATCGTCACCCTTGAAGAGTAGTTGCATGACCACTCTCATCTTATCTGCACCTGATGTTTTTTCCCGTGTAGGGTTGGGTTAGGAGTGCTTAAAGATGAACCCTTTTGGATATCCGTTAGATTGTAAAACTTTGCAAAATTTGGTGAATGTGTCTGTGAAAACCTGTAACTTCTTGGTGGTGGGGGATGGGTTACCAAGCTATTTGATGTAGTCAAGTATAACAAGAAAAATTAATGGATGAATACAGAGCTTTAGTTTTGGGTGGATAAAAGTGACTTTATAGTCTTTATTGACACGATTTTGATGGTGACGGTGATGGAATGTACTGCGCGAGTTGATCCGGGATAGGGAGAGTGTGGGAACAAAACTGTCGTGAAGAAAGATTTCACTAAACGGATCAGGTTTCTGTTAAGGAAATGCCATATGTTAACCCTCCCTGTTGATAATGATGAAAACAATGATTGCAATGGTTATAGCAATAGAGGTTTCTCAATTCGACTCACTGTTTTCTGACTGATTTTGTTCGCAATCTTTCAGGATAAATGCTGTATGATACTGGCTCGTATCATAGTAAACGTGGTAAGCAAGGTTTGTAGCGGTGCTTCAACCGATAGTTTCGCAACGGCAGTTTTCTTTTCTTGCCTCTTGCTTTTCTCTAAGTCTCTTGTTAGATCCATTCAAGCTGGACATGATCATCAAATACCGGACCAGAAGCACCTTTACCCTAAGCTGGTGACTAGCATCAGGACAGATTCAGTTTCCAAACAGTCCTGTGTAATTGCGGACTATCAAAACATAGTTACATAACCGTGGCATACTTATAAGAACCATCAAGCTTCAGGTATCAAATAGCGACTTAGCCACTTGATCAGGTAGATTAATTACAAAAGATAGGCTACCAATAATCTTTTCCTTCTAACATAAGGACCCTTCTTCTCTACCGGGCACAATCAAGTGTACCGTCAAGATTTAGGATATATCGCCATTATTTGGCGATCTATGTAGGTCGACCATTTTTTTCCAGTGGACTACTGCAGTTACCTCATCACTGCCTCTCTGGCTGTCCCAACAGATTCAAGCAATGCTGCATAGACAGCGATGTTCAAACACCGACAGTCTATCGTTATCCTGTCTTCCGAATGGCCACGTTTCTGCACCGTATAACAGTGGTCAGTACACTCTGGAGAGGTAAAACAAGTGCCTTCTGCCTATGGTTCTTCGACCTTTCAATGAAAACCACTATGTGTGTTGTTCGACTGTCTGATTTTACCAAAGGAAGGGTATCAATAAAAGTCAACCTGTTTGATGTATCGTGGTGAACTCCCGACGAATGTGGTCATTAGCATAGCTCATTCGTGCCAAACAAAGTGAGACCCACTTCAACCGCTAGAATAAAACCCGCTATTACTTTGTGATGAACAGACAAACAGACAGAAAGACAAACGAACCGACAAACAGAAGAACAGACAGGTAAACGTAAGAGACCCATTTGTATAATCCAGAGTACTTGATCGATTCCTCGCATAACCATAGACAGCCGACTAATTGATAAAAAAGAATCAAACTTATTATTGCCTGTTTCATTATGCACACTTTTCTACCTTACTGACAACTCTAAAAAAAGAATGAGCATGACGCCTTACTTAAAATAGTATGCAATGGAACGCAGAACCAAATTATCTGGCTGATGTTTTCGAAGTATAAAACTTACTGTGTTCCCCAACTTTATTACCATTGCTAGCAGTTTTGTGGTATACACTCGTCACCAAAAAAATTCACTTTGGGTGTTGACAAGATGCAGACACAACACGTTTGGCAGATCGTTGGTCAAGACCGAGACTTTGCTACCGTGAGAACGCGTCTTAACAGCGCGACAGCAATCCATGGTTGCCGTGCAACAAAGAAACAACAAACTACCGTATATGAAGTGACTGCCAACGAAATATAGAAAAACACATTTTCGTTATGTAAGTTGAGGAGAAAATGTGACTCTTCATCGAACGTGGAGATGGATCACATCTCAAGAGAGTTTCAGTGTCTGAGACGATTTTGGTTCTAAACATTCATTACCAGAATATATCTGAAAGAGTACCAACAATCGGGCAGTGAATAGTGATCGCCGAATAGAAACTATGACAAAGATCGCCTAAACCTCCGGGTCTGTTTTCCGCCCAGCAGGGCTGGAAAACTGAGTGCAAAAACATGAACAAACAAACCACGAGGAGACACAATGTTGTCTCGCTTGCCGGCTCCTTACCCTTAACTGTTCACGAGAATAAGTGGGACACATCCAAAATAGTCTGTCAAGTTGTTCTCAAAAAATGGTATCTATTTTTTGAAAGCTTCCCGCTGACACAGTGAACAGTTAATGCGCAAAAGCACGGGTGATATCGGACTAGAGATCGAACAATATGTGTTCACTACTGATTATGTTTGCTCCTTAGTGAGTCCGAGAGAATGGCCANAGCGCGAACATTTCACATCGTTTCAATTTGCTTACTAAAATCAGACACGGGAGAAGATTTTGGGTGGGATGTTACCAAGTTATGACTATAAAGATCTCGATCCAGTTTAAAGACCAGCTGACAGCTATCTTGACGATCACTTAAGTAATATTTCATGTGAGTAATGGAGGATTTGATTCAATTTCAAAGGGTGAATTCCTTGTATATATAGTAAATGAAACGTGAACTGAAAATCTAGGATGAACTAGATAGCTGTTTTGACTTGGTTGTGTCTCATCAGCAGTGCAAATCCATCAACCCAACTGGGGATCGGACCCGGGACCCAATGGGCAGAACTTAGGCGTAACACGCATGCAATATATAACCAGAATATCTCTACGAACCCGAAGTTCATCTGCCGATCGGTCGAGTTAGTTTACATGTGTTCAGGGTATGCCGGAAAGAACTGAACGACCTGTCGTTGTTTGCAGCCCATTAATACATACATAAGTGTTCACAAAAAGATGGTTTCTCTGTTTGGATTTTTGTAACTGACAAGCCTTTCGCCCATGACTTGTGTATTCCAGAGACTATTCGGTTCTTTCCGACTCACTCCAAATCGGAAACGCCCAAAAAACAGGTAACAGGGAAGAAGCATTTAATTTCATTCCTCGTGAAAGAAAAATACACACGCATAATCATCAGATGCGGGAGAGGAGGAGGTGTGTTTCAGAGGACTCGCAGAATTGTTTGGGAGATGAGAATGGGCTTGAAAAAATAAGAAATCGACTGCGACATTCGTCTGGTGATCTATCAATGAATTAGACTGAAATGTTTTCATTTGATCACTTTGGTCTCATGATAAATCAGGAAGCAAATAACATTTTATGCTGTTTGATAGAATGATCACGGAAAATCATGACAATAACACGACTCAAACTGGCAACTGCATAATTGTTCCCATATTTTCATCGTTCTGTTGGGGACTCACTACATAACTAGATAAAGTAATTTAAGTAAATCTTACTCTTTTATCCAGTTCTGGGTAGAGAGTAAGAATCCTATCCCCGCAACGCATCAACAAATACATCATAGCACTTACAGTCAAATTCGTGGAGACATTTTCAACGAGAACATGCGGAATCAAGGTGACGCTTGAGTTCAATAATTCCATTTTTCAGTGAATATAAATCAAGCCAAGTCAAAAGTGCACTTTATTTATCCACTGTGAATAGAATTTTCAGTGCAAAGAATTTTATCACCTTTGCTTTGGCATACATGCTACTAAAAGTGAGTTTAAAGATATGACAAACGGGTACTTAGATGATAATGAATAGGACACAGAGAGGTCGTAAAGAATGAAGAAAATTTCAGCGTGAAAATTTACCTTGGACTGTGTATAAGTTCGTTTGATATTCGTTCCTTAGAAACAAACAGCTGAGAAAGGTAAGCTACAAAGAAGTTGTGAAAGCAGTGGTACGAGTATATAAAAGTTTAAATTTATTTCCGGTGACAGAAGTTGAAATGGAGCTGGATAGGGCTGTGTATAAAGGATGTGATGCATCGGACAAGATAGAGCCACACAGACTGTCACACGCATTCAGGTGTTAGTTGACAATGGAATCAACCAGCTGTTCATAAGATACATCTCCATATCCAGGATACTTTTCAGAGAGCGTCTAATAAATATGAAATCCTCAGACATTAAACCGGAAAAGATAACGGGGGAATAGTAGGTCCAGTGGCATAAAACGCACGAGAAAATAAACCTAGAAATGATGTACAATGGCACCCTTAGATACCGAAGGAATGAAATATAAAAGGCCAACTTTCTGACTTTAAGAAATGTTTGTTCTACGTGATAGGACCATTCGAGTTCAGTAGACAGGAAACATCTAAGATATTTGAAATGTTGGGACCTGTAAACTTTTGAGCTATTGATTAAGATATTGGGAATAGATGGTCCAGAAAGTGTTGATGGCCTACGTTTACTGGAAAACAAAATTTCAATACATTTGTTCAGGTTTAAAGAAAGGTCAACATCTTCTCGGTTTGTGCGAGATGATTTGCGCATGTTTTTAAGACCACTGGGGATAACCTATCAGGACCGGAGCATATATTTCTATTGACAGCATTCTAATTCTTTAAAACGTGCTCTGTTGAGACAGGTTGGGGGGAATGAAGTGATGTTGGATTTAGACTCGGTAAAGCTTGCACAACGTTTTTCACTGAAGCAAAAGATTTGTTGAGCTCATTGATATCACATGAGAATGTAGTAGGCAAAGTTGAACGACTACCGAGCAACTTCAGTCCGTTCCATAGTTGACGGCAGGATTTGTCTTCGAGCTTGTTGTCAACATACAATTGATTAAGATGGGCTATCTCACTTCTGATATGGAAGTTGACAGATTTGATCGTCAGTTTATCTCTTAAGCGATATGCCCTTTCTTTCAGCCTGTGTAACCATTTCAGTCTATCAAAGATGAAGCGGTTGGGCTGTAGGTGAATCCTTTCATGAGGCAGCACAGTCCGATAAATAAAGTACAAATGAATATCCAATTTTCGTAGTCCTTAAACTTGTATGAATTTATTCGCTAGACCGATTTAGTAGATTTGCGTGTGGCTTACAAACAAAAATAGCATTTGGGTAGATGAGAATAGGGATGTCGGGTGGAATAGAATTGAGGCAAACGAGGTCATGGGAGTAGTTGTTTCCGGTGGTGGGAATAAAATCACACCAGGCAGTTGATGCGCTTTGAAAAAATCACACCAAATTCTACCATACACTAATGTGATGTGAGAAACCAGTTATTGAGAAATACAGGTTTCCAAACCCGTTCACAATTCTACCTGAGTGATATTTTCTGTCACCACGGATCTTTGACGGGCTAGACCCCGTGAAATATGCCCTACTCGATAGCTTTGAAATTGGTCTTTATTAGTGCCGAAAGTCATCTTATGAAAGTTCATCTCGATACACAGGTAATGCAGGGTGATAAACGGTTGTTGAGTTGGAAACCTTTGGATTTGTACAAAGCTGAGTAATATCGTCGAGAAACCAATTTGATCGAGATCACAACAGAAACATGAAATTTCAATGATCAGAAATTTCTCTTCTCCTCTGTTCTCATGTATCCGAGGTTTTGATGCCGGTGCATTTTTCCGTAAAATTTGGATAAGTTAGATTATTAGTGTCGGTGTATTCACATTGTTTTTTGTCATGGTGGTACTGGCATTCGTCGTTGTTGGATTCGTGATTAGGCAACTCTGGTCTCCGTCACATCGTTCAAAGAGTCAGAGTGCCGCTGACGCTTCACTTATCTTAACAGATTTTGTTCGACCATGATTCCAGTTTTGAAGCTCACTTGTGTAATCAAAATAGGGAAGTAAATATCATTGATATCTCTCTGTGTTATTAATAGCCTATGCACATAGAAAAATAAGTTGTGATTTAGTCCAACTCATCACAAAGCCCATATGAAATACGTCCATTTTTTTCTCGGGAAACAACTCATTTATATAAGAAATGTGATCCGATTAATCACACTTCAAAACATCCCGTGCGTAATTGATTCAATGACGATTTCTGTCATCATGGCCACCACCAGGGCGGTAGTGGCCAAGGGGTTAAGTCACCAACTTGTGACCTGTGAGTCCCAGGTTCGAACCGCTTCATCACCGCCCGTCTTCCCAGGCAGGCTTTATATGGCCGAGGCCCCACTTCGTGAATGTTCACTGTACGTTTGCATGTTCAATAAATAAAAAGGAAGTGAAAAGACATTTATTTACTTTGTGTAATAAATGAAAGAAACAGGAGACTATACCAGGCAGTCAGATTGGAAATGTATCTGACTAAGTCACCTTCGGTGAAACCAGCGTTGATTTGAAGGAAGTTGAATGCTCTAAGCAAGCTGTGTTCTTCGATGTCGTGCATAGACAGAGTGTATCGGGTTAATGAAACATCCGGTATTCAGCACGCTTCGGAATCACCTGTCAGTGTCTGATTTTTATCTCCGATTCGCTGGATCGGTTCGTATCAGTGATGATATCCAACATTGTCGAAAAAGCGATTCCCCACTTATCATTTCAGTGTACAATTAATCGAATAGCAATCGCGGACTACGTATTTAATATAGTCTACTTTCTATCGGTGAATGTTCAGGGTCATAACCGATATCAAATTTATGCGCCGGATAACTGTATCGACTTTCGCAACTGGGGTTTATTTGATGGTGCGTATGACCCTAATCCCACCTCAATGTCTGGTTTTACTAAACGAAATAGACGATTTCGGGCAGCGCATGCTTCCATTGTTGCTGACTTGAACGACTAAGTTGCGGTTTCTTGTCCAGTGGCCCTTGTTTTTGAATAAACATGGGGCCATGTCGTTTCAACACAATCGGTCATCAAAGGCGTGCGCACCAATGTATGATATGGACCGCTTCAAGACGACCTGAGTGTTTGTTTTGTGAAGCCGCGTGTGATTTAACCACACGACAATAAAGCGCGGTCACGGATAAACAAATACCAGTTCTGCGAATGAAATTTTGTGCTACGTGACCGGAACGCTATTTTCACAAGTATCAGTGTTGGTCGTTTTCATCCTGGAAGTTCGTTGTGTGCATTCGTTTGTCTGTATGGTCCCGGGGTACCCCCCCCCTTCGTAACGCGTGGCGAAGAATATCACTGTCTTGGATCATGTGCATTGTACGGATCAGTACCCAGTGTCCTCTCCCTGCGTAAGTACAAACAAATCAATGTTATCGTTGCATAATGGGACCTTTTTATTGGTCTTCAGTATGCATAGTGCATTACCACAGTTTGAAAATTCCCGATTAAACTCCGATAATGATTCCCGTTGTCAGTGGATATGGCTTACTTATTAAAACAATGCATATAGTAGTTTGCACTTACCTAAGTGATGTGGTACAGTTGATATTGAATCGAAGTAACCATTCATCAAGTCTCATCTGCTCACACAATCCTGAGTTCATTCGGTCCATCGTGCACTGGGGAAGGACCACACTCGAGTTCATTTAACCGTATGGCTCATCAGCAATGAAAATCTACCCTATCGTTCGAATTTTGAACACCAAAACCTCTTATGCGGCAGGACGACATTCATTACCAGTCTATCAATCGTTTCAATCTGGGCTGATCAGAATTATAAGCTCTCTTTTGTTGAGATATTGTCTTTAGGGGGAGTCAGTCATCGATTTAATAACAACGACGGGGAACAAAATTGACATCCTGGTAACTCCAATCGAAAGCCTAATAGTAAATCAAGCCTTCTACTTAGGTTCGGCTCGAAGTGCCACAAACCTACTCGGCTAAGTGCTTAATCCCCATTTCGCCCACAGTTGCCTGTGAATAGTGGTGTGTTGGACGATTGATATTGATTTGGACTGGCCAACTCTAAGCAGAGCAAAACTCCAGTTCATTGCTTCCCGAGCGTATGACTGACTGGGTTAGCTGAGGTGTGTGTGTAAAGATGGAGTCAGTCCAAATCAGCTAGTGCATAATAATAAGAAAATTATATTCCACTTTAATCAAAGATAAACCCTTCAGAACACCCTGTGGAATAGCTCACATTTGCATTTTTCACAATTAATGGCTTCCTTTAAACTGTGTAAACCAGACGGAGTTGTGTGCTTTGTTGAGTGGACTTCCCACCCATACAGCGCCGGGGACAATGCGAGGTACAAATGTTATAATTTCATAAGACGGTGCACGGTCGAGGATAGTCGTTTATTGAGGATTACAGATGGGACATCACTAATTTGGCATACATAACACAGAAATCTCATCAGAAACAGTTCCTGGCCGTACAACGGGTGATGAATGTAACAACGGATAGTTATTCTTTGAGATACAGCTTTTTGCCCTCGGTGATCTTGTTGGTTTTTGATCGTTGAAGTGAATCACCAACTACGTTACCTGCTGCTCACATTTGTGAGTAGCACCTCGCAAGTCAGAGAAAAATTCAAGGGCGTTGACCAGCTTAAAGCTCACTACGTGGTCACATTGATTCCTAATAGTGGTACTGATAATTTTTTTGAGGTTCCTACAGTATTGACACAAGTTCCAACCAGTCCCAGTTAGCCCCATTCTTAACGTACTGTATTGTGTAACTTCTATAACTATTAAAGCATACATTTCAGTTAAAACGAACAATATACATACCAACCGCCAAGTAAGAAATATTTCACGGTGAGACTTCCTCACAGGCGTTTCATGTTTCAAGTTTAAGAAGACGTTCATTTGTAACCCTCTCTTTTTGGTGAGTGAACATGCTAGATAGGACACAGGTGAAGTTCGGTAAACAGTGACACAAGGACAGCACTTTTCAGGTTTCACAGAGTGTGAACGGATGGGAGTGACAACGTGTCATTTCTGCTTGCCAGAATTCTCTCCCCAAAGTTGTTGCATGAAGTTATATGAAAATCTGAAATTTTCTGAATTAATCCATTAACAGAAATTGATTCAAACGAAACCGATATTTGTTAGACATAGGCTCAACACTTTGAAACCTTGTTTAAGTAAACCAGGGAAGATAACTGGGAAGCAATAAGGTACGATGGAGAAGACATACTGGCATGCAAAGTGGCAATAACTGACTTGGAAGCGTGGAACTGCCTGAGCTTTCGAATTTGAAGTAGCAGACACTGCATGTTAGCATCAGAGTTGTGGATGGGGATTGGTCAAGGAAGATTATTATCTATAGTTGCACCAAGTTACCAAACAGAATACACCTCAAATAAAAAAGTTGTTTTAAAGGTGAATTTGTCGTGTACATAGAAAATGAAGCGTGAACTGAAAAGCTAGGAACCCTTGACAGCTGCTTCGACCTGGTTGGGTCTCATCAGCAGTGAGATATTCTATCCACCCAATTGGGGATCGAACCCTGGACCTCCCAGACAGAACGCATTCGGACACCGGAAAGCTGATCAGAACGTTTGTCATTTTCCAGTTGCACGATATAGCACATCCCATCTTTGTGAGCTTGTTGCAGGTCACAGACCTCACTCATCACAGCAGTGGCCTACAGGTTTCCAACCGAGTCATAACTAATCTACTACCGGGCACCGCACCATATATATATTCAAATGATTGATTTCTTGACATCCCGCCTTTTTTTGCTCAGAAAAAGCAAACAGGATACAGCATCAATTCAAACACGTATTTTCGATACTAAATAGAATTTGTTTGAAGGAAAAAATAAAGCGAACGACTTTTGTCGACAAACACATAGACACACACACACACGGGGTTCACAGTCTGACTGCGAACACTTGTTTGAACGGATAAGTAAATGACAGTAAATGGACTGCGTTTGTCCGTCATCTGGAGTAGAGTGGAAAATCCAGACGGCTATACCGCATACAGTTAAAGTTGGTTTAATTGACGTGCTTTCTTCACCCATGAACAGTGAGAAGCCTGAACAGCTCAATCATACAACATTTGCTCGACAGTGGACACAGAATCGATACAGAAAGAGCAATTACAAGTTTCTTCATTGCACCTAAGAACCACACCAGAGGGCTACGTAAGAAGATCCTAACAATTGCGGAATCTGTAGTAATTAGGATCATGAAGCCGGAGTTGTGCAAGCAATGTATTCTGGTGTAAGCGCTACTATTACCAAGGCAATAAGAACAATTGCCCATATATATGTATGTGACACTGTCTGTTCTCTCGCTCCCCCCTTCTCATTCACTGTCTTTTGTCGCACGCACACACCTATTTTATGCATTCTTCACTAACACCATTAATATCATGTCCAACTCATACATTTTTATCCGGCTATCCCCTATCCAGCTATCATGACGCCACAGCTTGTTGTCAACCAAACATTTTCCACATAGACATTCATTCAACATCAACCTAGGGTTTTTTCATTTTCCATTACACGATATGGTACAACCCATCTTTTCGATCTTGTTGCAGGCCGCACACCGCGCTCATCTTAATACTAGACTACAGGGTTATAAATTGATTGGAGACTTTCACAAACTGACTACTTTTTTCGTGTTAGTAATGGAGGATATTATTCAGTTTCAAAGGGGAATTTGTCGTGTATTTGGCAAATGAAGCGTGAAATGAAATGCTAGGAAGCACTGGACAGCTGTTTTGACCTGGCCGGGTCTCGTCAGTTGCCATAAACACGACGAATTTACCTTTGAAATTGAATCAAATCCACCATCGTAAACATTAAATCCTCCTAGGCCTCGCATTGATCTGCCGATTAATCGAATTATATATGAAAATGCTTGAAGCGATACATCGAAAAGAAATTTCCTCGCGTTTTGACTTTGTTCTTGCGCATCTATGGGAATATTTTACGATTGTCTGACTTTTTTCTTTTTAGAAGTTCATCAACAATGAAACCTTACCAGACTAACTGGATGTGAAATTAAATAGTTCCGCCCCCGAAAGCTCTCCAGCGCAGAACGATATGAGTCGGTTTCTGCTCGCCTAAATATCTCGTTTTACCTGTACCGAATTACAAAAATATCAACTATTAAAATACCCCTTGTGTTTACGGGTGTGGTTCGGGGTGTTGGGGTGGAGGGGGTGTGTAATGTCTTCCACGGATACATAAGTCGTCTATAACCGGTGATGAAATGATACTGATTGCGCTGTCAGAACATAAATTTAGTTCATTTCAGTTCGTACAGGCAAGTCCAATCTGGTGTTCAGAATTCTCAGCTAAAAAGAGTCCGGAGAAATGACAAACGCCAAGATTGAGGTTCTAATCAGTTTAATATACAGTGATTCATTGATGGAAAATATACTGTTGTACCATTGGTAATGGTGGCCCAGTGGTGGCGTCACCAAATTGTCACCCGGATGAGATTTTTTGGAATCCTACCACCACCGCCTGACTTGCCCATTGTTTGTTGAATGGCGGCCCTTTGATTGGCCTCCTCCGCCTTCCTGAAAATTGTATCGTTGTATATTCAGTTTAAGGCAGTAAAATGAAAAGAAAAAGCGGTGATCCTCAGAGGCAGATTCTAGACGATTTGAAGGAAATTATCGGGTAATTGGATGCAACCACGAGTCGCAATCAGAGCGTTCACATGCGTAAACCATGCGATAGGGCTTTTAAAATAGAAAAGCCTATACGTGGAGTCTATAGAACGAAAGACGGCAGGGCGAAAATGAGGAGGTTTGAATTCCTCATTGGAAAAAGACAACTCTGTGAAAAAGCTCGTTTTCATCTGCTTCTCAAACACATACATAACCTAGAGAACACCGTAAAAAGGGAGATACTTTGTGACGACCTTACACACCCATGGTCTTGTGTTCGGCAGTCCGGTTCTGTCTCACATACTGTATACCAGTTCACCTGCAGTTGCGGTGACGCATACATAGGCAGAACTAACCGTCAATTATCACAGCGGATGGCCAAACACATTCCAAAGTGGTTAGTGAAGTCAATGACGCAACCTATGTCTAGTAATCAGATGGTCACACGTAACCCGGGGTCATCAATTGCAAAACACCTCATGACAACCAAACACAGTTGATCCCGCTTCCTCTTTCAAGCCGTTGTTACGTAACCACAATGCAAAACTGTTGGCAATAAGTGAGGCCTTACTGATCCGATTACATAACCCCGTTCTGTGTGCCCAAAAGTTGTTAATCCAATCAATTCACTTGCCGTGGAGTTGACCTATATTTTTCTTCTTTTTTAAATTCTAATAGCCCCTGTCTAACTGTACATGTCCGTTCTCTATGATTTACAGTTTCAATGTGTTATAAATCTGCTTGTTTGTTTTACGTCAGCGATTGAGAACATTAAAAGAAATGTTAATATCTCGCGACATATGTCTTCTTTCGGTCTTGATACGATGGATAAAGGGGACCCAGTGTTTCAAATCTTGTGTTTCAATCAAAAATCCACATTTTACGAATGATTATTACCAATTGTGATCAGTGTTTGAACATGCAACCCCCGCCGCTCATTTCCTCAGACAACAACTCCCAGCTTTGGATACATTAACTGTTGTGATCGGTCAGCTGGTTGCAGTGCGCCACAACAATAAAAATCTGCTTTTCCTAAATCCCTACACTTTTCCCGATCTATATGGTGCGATATAATTTACCAGTAGAAGAAGCACTTAAGGTAAACTGGTTCGCCGCATGTTTGTTTTTCCATAAAATTTATTGGGAGTACTTACTTACTCATTTGATTCAACATATTGTTGGGCCATATTAAAACGTGAATCGTTTCAAAAAAGCTTAATAGAACGATAAATGCTCTAACTGAGCAGAAACAGAAAATACCCTGCAAAAATTTCAATACACCAAAACATGCAAAACCTTCTTTCTCACGCACACAAAGTAATTTACAACACATAGGGTACATTCCACAGTTAATTGCATACCGTAATGAGGATAGATATACAGGTTAGCATTTGAAGCGAACCAACTTGTTACTACTGCTTTTGAAAAGATTACGATTATAAGTTTTGGGGAAACATGAAGATGGGAACAGTGTTCCGCACTTTCGCAGTTCTGGGGAACAAGAAGACTGGTATAGAGAAGTCCGACATCTGCGAAGAGAAGAGTGTCAGGGTGACTACCCTCCTAAGAACAAGATGGCCGAGAGAAGGCCGAGGGCCGGAGGAACAGCTCATACGAGTTCAGAAGAGCAGACAACAACATAGGAACGATAGAAAAAAGATAACGAACCAACTGACCGGTGATGGGAAATCAATTGCAGCTTGGATGTCAAAGACAGTAGTTCATCAATCGGCCGGACGGCTTTACGCTGCACCTGGTCGAGAAAAAAGGAGGAGCGGAGTACGAAGCTCTCTCTACCCCATAAGTGACTGAAGTATCCGAATATTTCACCATATAACAAGACAAGTTTCTTGGATGTAAAGAAGTTCCTGGTGCGAAAGAAGAAATCTAATTTATATTATGACCGAGAGATGAATGAGCAAATGAAAGGAGATTGGCATAGAAAATACCTTACGGTGAATATTTGAAAAAAAGGTTTTTACTTAAAATGGCCAGAAAAAAACGGATTCACCAGTTTAGCCTATGAGGGGTATCGGATTCGGCGTTCAGCCCCTCAAATCCCAGGTTATTTTCCAACTGGGGAATAGCAAAGACTAGAAGCTGCCTGGTGAAGATAAAAGCGCAATGCATCGTTCAAATAACCGACAGTTTGACCCGCTGTACGCTAAAGACTATACGAAAAAAGAAAGGTTTTCTTTATTACGCACCAGTGTGTGATGAACAACAGACTGGGCGGACGTCATATTCACGTAGACCTGCAGTTCAGAGATCGTAAATGACAATCTAAGCCCCGGGCCTTTGAGTGGCGAACCACATTAGACCCTAATAGGTTTGGCGTGGTATTGAACCGGCCTAGAATCAAAGTTGGGTGGCGGTATCCGGGCTTGAACCTCGGACCATAGGGTTTAAAGCATCGATAACAGCGACAAAACCACTGCGCCACCACAGTTAGTTGAAGTGTAGTCTAATAACTTTTCGCAGTAACCAAACCTCGCCGACGGTGGTCTCAACATAAACAGAGGTGAGGAAACCAGCGAAAAACGTGACATCACGAAAGTGGAGCTCCTAATGGAATTTATGCTAAGTAGAGAGCAGTTGCAAATGCTCCGAGTATGACAGCAAATAAATGTGGACCACAGATGGGCTATTACTCTCATCAGGTCACACTTTCTGTCTTTATTCACCATACACACGCTTTATCAAAACTGTGTCTGATTTTGCATGTTTCTCAGGTCATTTTGTGTTTTGATTTATTTCAACTGACTTTTTGGTTTCTTTCAGAGTGATAATATATTAAAACTGTGTATTTGTCTGACATAATGGATGCGATGTAAATGAGATTGACAGATTGACACTTATGGTCAATTAAATTGGTTTTGATTACATCCGAGATGAACAGGGAAATGGGGTACAATTTTTAAACATCCAATAGATCGAACAGGTCTATTCTCTAAAGCTAAGCAAACACATGCGATTCTATACTTCGCATTATTTGATCTGATTCGTAGTGGTTCAACTCGTAGCCCTCCACAGACACGCTATTATTTGCTGTCAGACCCTAAAACGAAAAACATTTCTCAGCCGTGCTATCAGACTGACTGTTCGGAGTGAAGCACGTGGGCGTTCATCGCGTGTACTCGTTATAAAAGAACACTCGCATAGATGACAACCCACAAATCGTCTTTTCTGCGTAAACTCACTCATCCTCTTTTGTCAATTGAATTTCGAACCTGACGCAAATTCACCACACCTGCAGTTTATCGTTTCAATTTTTCAGGTACGAATGATCAGACAGTTCAATGCCAGTTTGCAGCCGCACTGTTAAGCAGCATTCCCTGTAAACAGCGATGCAATAAAAACACATTCTATCCCGCGGTGAATTTGTCCCAATCGCTCGCCCTCAGGTGAACTGAGGACTCAAATACAGTTTGTATGATACCTTGATATCTCGCGTGGTGACATAAATCAATCTATCCGGGTGCTGCAGCTATGAAGTGACATTTAACTATTCTGAAAAACGAATTGGCCGTTTATTCGTTCGTTTTCAAATTCTATAAGGTTCGAACTGGAAGCAGGGAAAGATAAACTAGCGGTGGTAGCCAAGTGGCCAGGTCACCAACTAGTGACCTGGGTGTCCCGGGTTCAAACCGCTCCATCACCACCCGTCTTCCCTATGTCTGTACTTTCCCCAGGCGGCCTTTGTATGGCCGCAGCCTCCCTGCTAAAAGTGGACTGTACTTTTATAAATTAAATAAGTAGAAAAAGGAAGTAAAGAGACACTTATTTATTATTTATTATTTATTATTGTAACTCTGCATAGGACAACTGATGGGTTGCTTAAAAGAAGCGCATACCGAAAAGAAACGTGGACTGAACAGTACACCAACTTTCCCAGTTTCATGCCACTTAGACAAAAGAGAAACCTTATTCAGTGCCTCGTCTCGAATGCACAACAAATATTCTGTGACTCCACTTTCGCAAATGAACTTGATCAGATTAAAAGCATTCTAAGGGGAACCAGAAACCCTTAAAAGTTCATCGAGAGAAACCTAGGAGAAAAACTGAAACACGAGCCCGTTCAGGAAGCTCCAAAGAGGAAGGTGTTTATGAAACTGCCATCCAAAGGAGATGACCTATCTGATCTGATTAGGAGACGTTTTGCGCGTGCTGTGCTAGGTTGTCATGCGTATTTACAGGTTCATTAATAATAAGAACATCCAATAAAGACAGTTTACCTACTTTGGCCTCATCTATGGTGATCCATTCCTTCAGCTGCGTTTGTAACGTCGCCTACATTGGCCAAACAGTTAGGCAGCTGTCCCAACGGATTAAAAAGCACTTCCCACGCTGGCCTCAACACGGTGGAACAGGTGTCTCGCTCACCTAGCAGACTCAGGTCACCAAGTGAAATCTGAATCAGCCTTCAAAGTTATCTATCGAGCACCGCCTCACCTATCCGAATCGCTGTATCTCCACACCCTAACCACTACGGAAGCCGCAGCCAATCTATGTGCACAAAAGAGATTGGCCCATACCATTCAAATACCGATGGTCCGATGGCCGATGGTCCATCGCATGGATGACGCATCAAAACCTGATTGCAATGTTGTGGTGACCTAGTGATGTGAAACATATCACACCACTCATCTCACATCCCTCACCCTCCCAACCAATCACCGTCAGTTTGAATGACTGAATGTCTACCCTCGTTCAACATGCAATTTGTTTTTATTATGTGTACAAGGTAGAATATAAATCAAGGAAAACGACTTCTGCCTTTGAATGATTGTTCTCCACAACTCCTTTATGCTTTCATGAGTGGTATTCCGAATCCGACACCTCCAAAAGTGTACTTACGATGCTATTTTGCATCAGGAAATTTGATCGCCTTCCTAATTCAATTCTTTCATTGAAGATCTCCCCAGAAACCAAAAGTTTTCCAACTAATCTGGTCCTAATTTCAGCAAATTCAGGTGACCAGAGTGCATCTCCAGATTTTTCCGATCTTCATTTCAAACCCCGTCTCTAGAGTGACCTCTGTCAAGAAAGTGTCATCATCGACAGTAATCTCCGGCGGAGACACCTGTCCTCTTCCAGTTACGCAAGTAGAACAATGCCGAACCCCATCATCAGCTTTACTATTCTCTTGTGTTCACCAATGCGATTTTGCGATTTTACTCTGTGTGCACTGTAGTGCTTCGTGAACCCTTAAACCAAGAATTAAAAACTATTCATCGTGGTTTGGTGAGAATGATTTGTGAATCATTGATCACATAACTCAATAATGATCACGTCAACTCTAGCATTGATATCGTCATGATTAACTTAGTTATTTCTGAAGTATGCATCTTGACAATATGATCTGCATTTATTTTCTACCCACATTTACCCTATTTTCTCCGATTTGATGGTAAGTCGGCTTTATGCATACGTCCACCATGAGTTTTGGGAATATACCACAATTAGCATCCTCAGCACGCCCCCCCCCTGTCCTTTACATATTCTTTACTGAGCCAAGCGCTTCTTGTAATGCTACAGACTAATGATGAGGACCCCAATCGGTGGTGGACCAGATGGTCAATTATCATGGTGGGTTCCATGGACACTAGTGGATCCGGAGAGCCATCTGTGGGGCTTTTGACTCTGTCGATAGGACCGCACTGTGGAACTATTCGTTGAGGAATGGAGTACCAGAGAAGTGTGTGTCAATCCTCAAAGACTTGTACATAAGGTTGGACTATGGTCTTTGGCCAGCTTTTGCTACCCTTTGGGTTTTCAGTGTAGTGCCACAAGACTTCCCTATATCCCCATTCCTTTTCAACTTTGTCATAGATGGTGTTCTGCAGGACGCTTTGTCCAGTTTAGCAAACTGCGGAGTCGAACCACTCCCAGGGAACTGAGTTTTTCACTCAGAATATGCTGATGGCATCGCCTTGCTCGGTGACATACAGACAGTCTAGCATGCTTTGAATCGCTTGGTGATAGAGATATCCAGTTATGGTAGTTGTTTTGCTCCATCCAAGTGCAAAGTGTTTATTCAAGACTGACAGGAACCTGTGTCTGTGGGGTTGGAAAGATCATATCACGAATAACGAAAACTAGAGCAATTTTTGCCAACCTGTAGCACCTTTGGTGGCGCCATGATATCCGATTTTCCCCTAAGTCAAAAGCGATCACAGTCATGATTGGTAGTGCTCTGCTTTGCGTTGAGGATGCTAATTAACTTTCTACATTCAACCACCGATATCTCCAAAGCATTACCCCAGCCTGACGGGAACATTGGGTGAGCAATGACGAGGTTCGTTGGTGTGTATGTTGGCTGAGGGCGATCATTCTCTTTAAGAAGTAATCGCTCTGCACCATCTTCGATGGCTTGGTCATCTTTCGCGTATACCTGCTCATCGTCTACCTCTCCGTGTTTCCTTTGCATTTACTGGTCAAGGCTGGAATAAGCGCCGCGTCGGTCAGAACATAACATAATGGTTTTTCGTTTGGGCGAGATAGCTCACCAGGTAAAAGCCTTCGGCGTCCTCATCTACAATTGCTTATTCAGTGAAGCAATGTTCGCCTTTTTACGATCAACCAAAAGCAGTATCCCAGTCCACATATCCACGACTTGGAGACGTGCCCGGTAGGGTACAGCTCCGCTAGTCGTAAGTTTCATTTAGCTTTCTTCCCCCATTTTCTGACTTCGGGCCCATTCAATGTAAATACATCTCAAAACAAAGATGTTCTGTTTCTTTTAAGGAAAAATCTAACTAAACTGCATAGTGCTATAGAACCTAGTTTTCAGTGTTTATTAAACCAGTCAACTACAGCATTAACAGAATGATCACAAATGGGCCCAGTAAGCGTTTAATAAAGTCGTTTATTGGACTTCAATCGCAAGCCTGAATAAGTAATATAAGTTCCAGAAAAAATTCTTAGGATCCGATAAAGTGATATTTCTCTATATGATTAACTGTTCGTGCAAATGTGAGGTGAGCAGGAAACCCAGGCAGCCATAGACAGCTGTTTTGACCTGGCTGGGTTTCATCATCAGTGCGATTCCATCGACTCAACTGGGGATAGAAGGTGAGATCTTATTTTACTCGATCTCATTCTCTCATGTTGTCGCGCTCCTCACTCGATTGCTTCTCTCTTCATTTTCTATGTCGATTGTCATTGATGCACCATCAGCCGTCGTCGAACTCGAGAAATCGTACATTTTAATGGCATTCGAGTAATAGAAGAAACAACACACACGGAGCTTGGCAATTTGTTTGCAAACGTTGCATCACCAGCCGAGGTGACATCATCAGTGCTTATGATGTGTCAGTGTTCTGCTTGTATCCGTTCGTTTATATATGTGCTCTTCTCCACCGACTATTTTTGTCCTTTGTTCTCGATTCCACTCGCTTCGCTGTTAAACTGGTGCGCGGGGTTGAGGATGGGAGGGGTTTGTCCTTTCGTCCTGATTGCGGTTTCGGTCCGTTCTAAGTTCATGAAGTGACCTTTTTTGTTGCAACATTTGATCCTTGAATTGCATTGGCGTGTACACGTGATCCAGTTTGACGTGCCTATTTATGGAGTTGATTGAAGAGTGTCAAGCCTAGAGAAATTCTCTCACGTGTATTGACTGGGCGTGGTCGATAATTTCCACTGATTCGAAGTCAAACTGATGTTCTTCTTGATCTTCGTGAAGGGAAGTCAAAGATAGTGGGTCATATGTCCTGACTGCCGATTGGTGCTCACGAATCCTTGTTGACAGTTTTTTTTTCGGTTTGTTTGGGGCAGTTCTTGCAGTTTATTTTGTAGACAACATTGCTTTTGTCCTTCTCCATTGTTCACTCCTTTGGTTTTGACAGACAGACAGACAGTCGATTTGTGGGCGACTTGGATTCAAAATGATCTCAGCAATCTGCCTTTCATTTCCGAAATATTCTTGATGCACGGCAGGGTTTCTTTTACTCAGAGTCCTTTTGATGAAAATGCATGTATAGCTATTTTGAGCAAATACTCTGAGGAGGTATCTTTCTTATTCTTTCATCAGTATGGCGGTGCTGGAGTGCGTTCGGATTCCTCCTAACAAGGTTCTAACACAGCACCGTTTGTGGCCGTGTGGATTATTGCTTTTAAAGAATTCGATCCGCATGCGTTTCTTTGTGGTAGACCGTTATCTCCAGTTTTCCTGATGGCTTTCTGATGATCAAGATATCCAAAAATGCCAGTTGTTTATGCTTCTTCGTCTCCATTGTGAACTTGATGTCATTGAATGTGTTATTGATGATGTGTTCTTTTCTGTTTCGACTTCTTTAAGATAACAAATTTGTCATTAACATATCGGAGCCAAAGCTTGGGCATGATTCTCGATAGTACCTCCTTCTCCAGCTTCTGCATTTCGGCTCCGGCCATGAGTCCGGAAATTGGTGATTCATTGGTGTTTCTTTCAGCCGTTCGTAGATTTCATCCTCGAATTTGAAGTACGTCTGCATGCATAGCTCCATAGCTCCACGTTTGCGAACAAATTTGTCATGCTCTGCGAACAGACGAAATGGAATTCAGTTCACCCGAGCAACGACAATCGATTTTCAATGATTGCATATGCTTTGCGTATGATGCAGGACGATTGCATAATTAGTCGCATGAATGAAGTTTGAAACAGGACCTATTGGGAGGAACAAATGTGATGAAAAACAAGGTGTTGCATGAGTTTGATCAATAACTGTACCTTATTTGGCTGGCTCATAAAACTCGGATAATGCAATTGCTTTCCATTTTGCCCCCCAAAATGGTAAATCCGCTCAGTTATTTGACAGAAGGTGTGTGTGATATCCACTCCCGATTACTTATTCCTCGAATCAGTAGATCAACACATAAAGTACCCAAACAACAAAATACATATTAGTACTAGTGAAAAACAAAAGATCTGGCGTAAGTTGATGCTTTTTGTGGGCAATAGAAACAACTGCAGTTGTTCGCCCTACAGTTGAAAGTTTGACAAGAATGAATAAAATTAAGGTCCAATGAGGTTATGTCATTCGAGCATAGAATAAATATTCTTTCGCATCCTTGGGAAGTTGTGTCTGACTTCGCATGATCATGATCAACGACATGAAATCTGGAGAGCCGACAGAGAGAGAGAACTTTATCATTCCGCCCAGTCAGTGTCAGTCAGAGATCAGTTATTTAGCTTCCGAGAACATTTTGGTCCGGAAAGAATGTAATCCAATCAATCGATCTGTCAGTTTACAATTAATTTGCGGTTTTCATTATCCTTGTGATCGAGGGGATCAAATTGCGGATGTTTACAATAGTGAGGGATCGGCCTTGGTAAATTAATCGATAACGAAAACATTTCCGAGGTGGATATATTGGGTATCATTAGATGGGAATTTTTTAAACTGCACAAAGTTGAATAGAGAGAAGGGGGAATTTAATAAATCGTTTACATAGAATGTCCAGATTGCACGCCTCGCTACAACCTTGATTCATTTACATTCCGTATTAATCAAGGTTTCTGAAATATTTTTTTCATAACCTAATTAACCGTAGCGGATGTAACTAGCTCATAGTGTTTTAAACAATTGTCATGAAGCTCAATGCGGTGAAACGTACACATGCAAGATAGTAGACATAATGCACTACATTGTCTGCAAGACAACAATCAGTTGGCAGTCGTGTGATTCAACTTAAGAGCGAAGAATGGTCCACCTTGTGTGAAATAAGTGTTCGAACATTGACGGAGATTAGAATCAGAATTGCTAAGCTAACACCCTATACAGATCTCTGAGCCACTGCCGTTTCGTCCTCGAATAACGCCTACACTAGGTCGGTTTGATTCCACGCGTACAGCTAGAGAGTGTTTGTGTATCTGTTGGTGGAAGATCTGTTTATCTATGAGCGGTTCAACACGGCCCCACCCCACCTCCGAAGCTCGAGGTTGGAAGTAACTCGGGTCAGTTCAGATCCTTGTGGATACTTGGATAAAAACATTGTCTATGCTCATTAGAATATAGGTATTCTAAGGATACACGCTGCGGGTAAATGTTGAAAAAAGCTTATCCAGTTTCTGCTTATTATTGGTCTAAGGAGAATGACATTAAATCAGTGTTTCTAAATACAAATTCCTATCCCTACGCCACAAGAAAATATTCCTGTATTCCCTCGGAAATCAGCTGCTATCACACACTTCTAGTGAAAGCGACTCAGACATTGTTGTTCAAGAGTATTTAAGCTACTCCATCAATGGCGCTAAGGCTTCGTCCGCTGCTGTCAAGACTGTCGGCTTGCTTGGGCGAGTCTTTGGCCGGCTTGAATCAACACTGTTCCCACGTTTGGTATCAATGCATATTCGGCCGTGCGCAGAGTGCGCCATTCAAGCTTGGGGCCCATGGTTGCAACATGATCGCAAGATGCTTGAACGTCCACAAAGGATGGCCACCAAGATGGTGAATGGATTGCAATACCTCACCTATGAGGAGAGATTACGATCATTGGGACTATATTGTGCTCANCAAATACTGTAGAACGTAAACCATCCATGTCATCCATGTAATCAAAAAAGCACGCCTTAAGGGACACTGTTTCAAGTTACCTATTTCAAACTGTCGACTGGAATGCGGGAACCAATCGCTTGCACTCAGAGTATGCAGTGCTTGTAACACCTTTCCATCTCACATCATTTGTATGCACCAACTATTGAATCTCTCAAGCGGAGACTTGATGAAACCCTGGTACAACATTAAAAAAACAAAAGCAAATTCGTTGATGACTATATTATCTGTTATTTCCTACCAGGAACTCTATGCGATTTTTTGCCGAGAAGAGATTCAACTGTGTAAATATCCTATGGGGACAAGCGAAGATGAGCTAGTAAGGAATTCCCATAACAAAACTTTGACTTTGACTTTGCTTCTGAGTTCTCTGTTACGGCAATGAGTTTCAGTTCACCAGAACGAATTAAGCACAACGCCTTTTTAACAGTGTAGTTTGGACTGTAAAAACTGAGAGGTTGGTCTGGAGTGTGTGTTGGTGGCCTGTCAACATAAAGTCGCACCAGATGCTTGCTAACCCAGTGTGTTCAATAGTGGAATGATGGTGTTTTGTTCCATTTCCGTAGTGATCTTAATGTCATCAAAACGCTGAGAAATGTCAGCGGATTTGTGATGCAAAAGTTACAGAGACCTCTAAATGTGGCGGAGTTGACACATATTTATGACAAGATGTCCCGTGGCTTGCGTGTTATCGCGGTTGGAGACGATACGAGGCTAAACGCATGACGGGATGGCGGAGGAGCGGTGATACGTATAAAGCGACGAGGGGACATTGGGCAGATAAGTCCTCTGAGGGTTGGGATTTAGAAAACACCTGCAAAACAAAGGAAACAGAATGACATGAAAATAAAAGTTTTAAAGAGTCACAAGCATTCACGATATAACCTGTCGGTCATGGATGCCAAGCCCTAAGGATTCACAAACCCAAACAGAACTATATTGGCAAAAACTATTTTCGGTCATTTTATTTGCCAGCCGTTACTGTGACATTTAATAAGGAGTTTACTAACGTGGGGATTTAGATGGCGATCAAATGAGCCTAATCTTTAGGGGAGAAGGGGCAAGGCAGACTAACTCAAAGGATCCGTCTGACAGACATAGTGAACACAATGATCACATTTTGCAATCTTCCTGTACAAGCATGATGTGGTGGCCTGAGATCACGGAGCGGTGTACTGCAGTCGTAAACTGATTGTGAATGACTCGGAAGTGAGTGCTCCCGCTGAGTTGATCTTGCTTTGCTTGCAAATCTGTTTTGTTGATTAAGGCATGTGATTGCGAGTTTCCAAACACGCTTTTTATCGGTTGATCCAATTAGTCTATCGTTATCGGTAATTTGTCTTCATTCGGGAGTTGACGGATATGGATGAATATGACGAATGCTGTGAAAAGTGAAAACATTTCCTCACCAAGGCTTGTTTGCGTTCGTAATTTCGGTTCATTTAGGAACAAAACTTGTTCACCCCAATTTGAGAAAACCCTCACTGAGAGTGATTTCGCGTACTTTGAGCCATTTCGACAGGCTGTATGTGAACGATCCGGGGAGAGATTGGAGCATTATACAACTGGCCCCCTTTGTTTGGTTGCACTACAGCATTTTAACTGACGTTCATTCACTTTTGTATTGATACTATTGTATTGCTATATAGCTTCACGTCGTATTTCCTGCTTATGATCATTCAATTTTGTATCTCTAACAACGAGTTTTTCTCGCCAAAGATATAACCCAATTTGGATAACCAATAACCGGACTGCCTTTGTTAGGCTACCCTTATTCGCTCAACTTAATGACTGTTTCCAACCAGATCCATACTAACATCAGATCAATGAATGTTTTGGAAAGCTAGCGCGCCTTACTAATGTCCCGCAGTTTCCAATACACCGAAATAAGTGCGTTACTTTCACTTGAGAATCTTCAATGAATTAAAATATCCATGAAGAACAAGTTTAGACCCATGACTTTGATTCCTCTCACGTAGACGTAAAACAAGACATTGAAACATGGTTCTGTTGCCGAGTTACACCGACTTTAAATGTTCCGGAAAATCTTAATTTGTTTTCATATTTTTCTCAAAGGTATTGACTAGCTGAAGGGTAAATAATGTCAACGAAAAGTTTCAACCAGTTTATTCTACTCCTTTATTGATTACTATAGTACAAAAGTTTTCCGGAACAAGGAAGCGGTCAATCCATGGTCCACCATTTGATACGACAGAGGGGGGGGGACGTGAGTTAGGCGGTTGGAGAACACGAACTAAGGAACGATAGCTGATGAACTTAACCACCACTTGACCACCCGTGGTTAGTAAGTAAACTATTCAGCGTTCCATAATTACACACACTTTTTGGTTTTCGCAAATTCCAAATGTACCCAGAATAGTAATCGGAATTGGATAGTGCGAACTCGGACTCGGACTAGATACCTAGTGAACAGCACAAAGTCAGGTCGAACGAGAAAGAGATGCGGATACCGGCAATAGTATTCAGAAGATCACACCGAATAATATCACAAATGCCAATCCATCACTGGCGGATTCTTCTATGTCCAATCGACAATGATATGGTCCGTTTGGACCCTTTCTCACTTTCAGTCAGTTAGACTGCTTGTCCTTGAGATCACAGGATTAGTCAAAAAATCGGCTTGGCTACCTATAAGCTGTATCGTAATGCCTGCATACCCGCTGTACGATTACCATGAATGCATCAAAAAGCTTTCTTCCTCACACATCATAATTTGTCACTCACATCACCAGCAATGAGTCCCTAATACAGAATTACTTGCTCCAGTACAAGCGGTCAGCTTGTCATTTATAGCTCAATTTTTGATAAACAAAGGGGAAGTTGCAGATGAGTTTTGTAAGGACCTCAGGGAATCAAAACTCATTTTGTTTTTTTCTAACCCCCTTTAATGGTTAAAATATTCCTGTGTAGCAGTCAACAAGTTTGACACAGTTCATTTCTTGACTAAAACTAGAGTTTTAACTACCCTGGGGAAGTAAAAATACCAACACAAATAAAAACGATTTCAGAAGTGCACCGTTTCAGTCAACAAACACTAGCTTTGTTTGACTGTCATCGAGTAATCGGGATCATCAGTCATTTGGGTTTCCGAGTTTTTATTTCACTTTGCAAAAAAACTATTGACCTTGCATTTCCGTTCTACTTCGCTCATTCCAATCTTCCCTCCGATCATCTGGCAAACAAATGAACAGTGAAAATTACAAGCGTTCAATCCCCAATAAGAGTGCACCACAATGACACAGGAGGAAGTTGGATTTCTAAACCCCGTTGTTCAAGGTAGTCAGTTTTGTCCCCCAATCAGGCTGATCTTGAGCAACTTAATCGAGACCCACGTGACTAAGTATATCAATCATCTTTTTCTCCATTTCTTTACGTCATTCCATGACCGCATCACGCAATGCCTACCTCAGTGTGCCACGGAAACCCGACCGGTCATATGCATAATTCATACCGATGTGTGTGCCAACTTACTTACTTGGGTTATTCACAACAAACCAGAAAAGTTCGACATTTATTTTTGTCTTCACACACATTGATACCAAGCGGGTTACAACATATTCTGTGTCGAGTAAATGATGGTTTTGGGGAACATTGGAGTTGTTCTGTCCTTGAACAAAGTACAGTTGTTTTAAAAATAATATCTACTGAAAAATGACCAAGGAGAGCATCTGAAACAAACAGTACTTTGTGTGGTAAGGTTGAGAGATAATGAACTATAGACAAGAACTCGGATTAAGCAATTTACGAACGAAGACCTTTAAGGACAAATAAACTGCTCCGGTATTCCGTTTAACGGATAGGTGGCACAAGTGTACGACGATCCGGTCAACTAAGTCGAATATCACTTATACTTCGAGAAAACCGGAGCTCATGGATTTACGAAAAGATTTTCTATGTTCCAGAACGTGGTCACAGATGAAAGTACGATCGATACGGTCTATGGCTGTTCTAAAACCAATCCGGTTATCATATGAGCAGTTTTCACACAGCGAACAGTCAACGGAATAATTTGGCCTATAAATCTAGCAAGCACGTAATTTCTAGCAGGATGTATCCTATCGGGAAGCTTCGAGGCAATATTGTGGTTTTTGTTAACCCACAAAATAACAACCACCAGGAAGTGGTTGACGTTCTCTGATGCAGAATTGAGGGGTTTCTCATAGCTCTAAAATGAACACAGAGACACCATCCTTAAAAAGGGATGAAACGACGCATAAACTTAGAAGACTAATAACCTTCAACTTGATTGAGTGATCACTGTTTCTAACAGCTAACTGTCGATAACAGCACATTCAGAATCGCCACTGGTGCAGCCCGCCTTCCTGGTTGGGGCCCAAGGGATAAGGATTGTCGTTGGTTAGAGAAGCTGAGAGATACGGACTAGAATAGAAGTCAGTGGCGCGAATGATGTACGGTCTGCCTGTCGAAATCCCGTGTCCCGTTACAAAAGAACAAACAACACAAAAAATATCAAAAGGTGTACGGTGAAACACAAAACTTTTGTTATTCCAGACATTTTCCATTTTTTTTAAAACTTTTTCAGCCCCTTTTCACCCTGTTCTGTACTCCAGTCCATCTGCCCCCTTTCATTGTTATTGTAATTACTGTTATTGCGTTGGCACCATGCTTGTTTACAATCTGGTGATATATATATATATATATATAGTTATTTGTTTATATGTATGAGTTTAGCCTAGACTAAGCGAATTGCGCAGCAAAACGTCAAATGCAGTTACTGAGGACAGATCAGCGAACTATTAAAATACTACTTACAGCGGTCATGGCCGATTTTCGTGAACCCGTACTCCTGATTAGACGGAGAATAGCTCACCTGCCAGTATTTAGCACAATCTTTTTGCTCTCGTGAATTTCGGGGATTCATCTATACTCGAAGTCCTTTGAAAGACGCTGAGTGGATAACGTAATTGGAATTGCATATACTTTCATGCATGGGAACCATAGGAATAGATTTACAAACATCTACTAAAACAGTGAATTCTGATGGAGTATCTTTTAGCGTCGAACATGCTGTCGGCTCGAAGAAATCTAACTGCCCGGGAAACTCGCCATCAAATTGGAGTATGAATCGTTTTCATGTCTCATTGGGCTCCATGGATTCATGGTGGTTTTATTTTTCCCCTGTTGCGAATCTGGAGTTCAAACTCTCCATCGGGATCCCGTGGTTCGAACCTACACTGGGGCTTGGTCTACATTCAGTTATATCGTACATCTGTTCACGGGGGACATGCTGCTTTATATTGGATGACTGACCGATAGTTCGACTGTTGAAATTCAAATCTAACCGTAACGTATAGAGTTTTATTCGTGATGAATAAACACATAAAAGACCGTTTACAGTTGTAGAACCGATTTATGTTTGGAAGGTTCAATGTTACTTAGATAAATAACTTACGGAGTTGATAAAGTTAAACACACATAAGCAATACACCTGTAAAAGTTGTTCATTGTGATAGATTTATTTCTTCACTTCTTTAATTGGAATGAGAAAACTTTAGTGCCGGGAGATTTCAGAAAAATCCTGATGAAATGTACGTCTCAAATTATCCCTTCTAACCGTTTCACTGGATCATCATTGAACTGAGTCAGATCATGTGTATCACAGACAAAACTATCCTCAATCACGTGATCAATACGAATATAATTGATTTGGTCAGATGCCCAGGAGTATGATGATGATTGATTGTCCTAGTGGTCATGCGAGCGCAGTGCATGTGCGCATGAATGCCAATCGGATTGGATCGAGGCGTGTGAACTCCCCCGCGCTAAGAACGCCACTCGTCACTGAATGTAGCACTTAGGAAAAATGCCGCCCATTAATCATGCTGTGGCCTCCCTCTGCTCCCACCTGACTCCATACTATTGTCAAACGCATCGGAAATTGATTCTTGTCTGTGATATGGATGAGACTCTTCTGACCGAAGTGGCAAATGGAGAGAAAATACTGTTGAGACCGAAAGTGTGCTACATGTTGCGTAGTTTGCGCAACTTATACGAGGTTTGCATGGTTACTTATTCCACAAGGGAACGCACCACTGGAATTTTAAGCCAACTGCTTGACCCAGATGGTCGCATATTTGGCAATCGTGTATTATGTCGAGAAGATATTGTGCCACAGTACCGTAATAAGTTGGATGCATTTTTGGCACATTTGCCGAAGTCGTTTGGTAGAGACCGAAACGAAACACACGAGGTGGTTGGCAATGTGAAATGTCGTCCTCCAAACGTTCGAGCTTCGGTTAGCAGCGGGTTTCGCAGTGCACGAATACGCCGACCCCCCGTGTGGACATATGTGGTTGTTTTAGATGATTTTCCTTTGGCTTGGTCCAACTTGCCAACTTGCATTCCAATCCGACCATTCTTGGTGGAGAGTGGTCATCGAA
>UZAN01041794.1:16452-34370 GCA_900618425.1 Echinostoma caproni
AGTTTTTGAGCGAATTGCCAGCCAACAATGTGTCAATTACTCTCAACCTAATTTAGGATCCCTGTGAAGCGGTTCACCGGAGTGTCACTTCACAGATACATGCCTCAGCCTCCTGGAACCTTACACAAAATTCCGGTAAGAGACGGAGATCTAGAGGGTGGAAAATGTTCCAGGGATAAGATCATACATTAGCCAAAAAGTGCTACTCTTATCAAAGACCTTTTACATCCGCTTTTATATTTATATAAATAATGATAAATGGGTCTTGATCAGAGATGCAACTCATCACAGATAATGCGTTTGAATTCCGTCCTGACCACTAAATTCTTTCTTGAAAACATTTTTTAACCATTTTTCTCCCCATAAAGGACGGCAAAAATATTTATTCAAGCAACAATGAAAATACAAATTATTTTAAAACCAGTCAGAATCTTTAGTGAATGTTTTGTAGAAAATAAACCCTCCACATTGGACGGTGAATTCAGTTTTCAAATTGGACAGCGGCACTGGAAAGTCTTACACAAGCCTGTTAAAAGAGAGAAGAATCAGTGAATGCAGAAATATCACCATCACTAGATCGGACAAATGTTCAGCAGCCGTGCTGAATAATCAATCTGACCATGCTGAAAAGGTTTTGAAAGGATGATCTGGGTCGGGGCAGGACGAAGGAAGCGGAAGAATAGGTCCCAGCATCTCTGACAATGCTGAAGGATCGAAATTGTGCTGCCGAAGTCGCAGCTGACCGACTGGTACCTCTATCCAGCGACTCCACGGTCTACCAAAACCGGGTATTCCATTGAGGCCAATATGCGATATAAGTGCATCCCCTTATCATTAGACCGTTTGTTAGCATGTTAATTTGTTAGAATCAGTCAAGTTTCAAGGATGCATTCAAGTCACAGATGTGTTTAAGGGAAACAACATTGACGGAACACGGATATAGCTTTATTGCTGACAAATGTACCCATTTGAAAATAATTACATACTTATATGACTGTATGGGAGAAAATTGGGTAGACAGAGGCAACCAACGGTAATTTTGACAGAGATAGTATTGAGGTGCATACATGATGCTCAGTTCATCTTTACCGTAAAAATGATTGAGTTGCTATGGCATAGCTTGTTGGACCTCTATTAATCGATGCCAATGGAGAAAAACAAAACCCATATCCCATAAAGGGAAACCTACCACTCCGGTATCAGTGTGTAGATGATACTTCCATGGTAATCGACAATCCAAAGCAAGTACACACACATATAGATATAAAATCAGTAACGTTAAATTAGTCCTCAGTTTTGCGCCCAAACGGAAACCGAAAGATACTTTTCACTTATTGCCAGATGTGAAGCTCACAATATGCTATGAAAGCGGGGTAAAACGCACAGTTTACCATGAAGCAACTTGAACTGAACAATAGTTTCACATTAGCAGTTTTGTATGTCTGAAACTTCGAGAGGAACTTTGTTCGAACCTTGACCCCTGCCTTGGTGGAGAATTTGTTCAGATGACTATACCTCAGGACCTTGAAAGCGTGAAGCGAACACTTTTTGACGACGGGTGTCCGGAACGATTCAGTCTGAAGAATCTGATAGAACAACCTCGAAGACCGTCAGTGACGAAAAGAAACAGAACAGAGCTCTTCATAAGACTTCTTTTTAAAGATGTGCAGAGTTGGAAAACTTGACAAATATCACTCATCGAGGAAACCAGAACGCATTCAAATTGATCTACAAACTACTCAAAAATACATAGAAATCTGTCCGTTATCGATGGCCGTTCACCTAATCAACCCAGTTACGCTCTAAAAGTAATTTACTCAGTCACTTCGCTTACTTTGACCTCAACTTGACACCGCCGACTAAAACTATCGTGATCCTTGCTGTCCCGGAAATAGGATAACTTATTCAGTTCATCATCGGTAATCCGTTCCAAACCACACATCAACAATAAGCAAGAAAACTACGAGCCTTCGTTTCGAAACCGCACATCACAACATCCTGATCAACCAACCATTACACCAGCTTGGCATTCTGAATTTCTCTCTCTCTGTTTCTCTCTGTCTCTGTCTTTCTCTCTGTATATATATATATATATATATATATATATATGTATATATATATATAATACCACACTAGCCAGAGGAACAAGTTACCGACATTAAGTTTCCTTTACCACTGTACTTCAACAATGTCATGATGGGAACATTCAATAAACAATCAGCACCAACTATTTTTGACTTGACTTAATGATTAGCTAGACGAAACAACAGCAGACAACAAGCTCTATCTGACGATGTTACAGTCTGCAATCGCGGGATAATTACAGACAGCACTCCGAATCAAACAGAATGAAGAAAACGCTTGAAAAATAGGACTGCTACTTATTCCCACAGAACAGATTTCAACTCCCTCTCCCTTTCAGTAAGATAGAGTGACGGAGAATTTGAGGCAGTCCGACGAGCACGTTCAGTCGCAAGCGATTGGACGATCCCACGTGAACTGTCGATGGAACAAATCCGATCTTCGCCTCCAGTCCCAGTTCGCGTGTCAATTATTTTTTTTCTGTGCGATTAAAACAAATCGATGTAGCTTTTATGAGGAAAAACAGTTTTCTTAATTGAAAAAAGGACAAATGCGTTGCCGTGATTGAGATCAATTTTAATTGGGTTCGTGCAAACTTGATGTTTATTCTGTCTGTCTCGAGAATCGAATAACCAATTAGCGTTCGATTCGAAGAGTGAGGACATAAATAATGAATTGTTTATGATACTTTTATAACTAAGACGCCTTAAGACTAAGAGATCATGCGAGCTTGAAAGTGCATTCTCTTTGTTAATCCAGCAGACAAAACGAGATTCATGCATCAATCGATCTGACCAACTAGAATAGGGGTCATGGATGAACAAAAAACGAATGAAATATACTCGGATATCACACCAACTTTTTTTGACACCCAGGAGGAAGTTTATTGAAAGGAAACGTTTGTTATCGGGGAGAACGCGTACTGTGTGTAGCAGTCTCTTGATACATACTCCAAGGTAAATTTGTTTCCGACAGCTCGCGTAGACTCTCCTCAGTTTTGTCTTCATTTCACGGCCATACGGCTTTCGATCCGTCTCATTTGAGGTGATTTCAGTAATGCTTAATGTCTTTACGATCGGATGATCTAGCGGGTCACAGTATGCAGCAAACGTTGTGACAAAGCTTAAACGTCTTGACACCGGTGCGGAGGCATCACCAAATAGAAAATGAAGACTGATCCCCTGTACAGTATTGAGTTCAATCATTCCTTCAATATCTTTAGATATGTTGAACCTGTCATGATTTGAGCCCAATCTTTCTATCAGATCAAATGATCCCCCTCACGAGCTGGTACTTCTGCTACACTCATCCCTATTACATTAGTAGCTGAAACTGTGCTTCACCTCTTTTATTGCTCCGTTATGTCCCTTCCCACTGATGACACTGATTAATCACCCACTCGAAGTGCTCCTTTGATGTTAATCGATCATTTACGAAATGGTTGGCGGCCATCACGCAGTTAGTCCGTAGCTGTTAAACAGCCGTATTAGTCCATATGGTGAAAATTGTATTCGTGCCAGTTTTAAATCCATAGAGTCACATCCCTGTTACAAGAATGATGATGTCACCATCGTTCTTCCGTGAAACACTCTATTTGTCGCAGAAAACCAACTCCTACAGTGGGATCTAACGGTTTCTCAGAATCGTTTATTAAACGAGCAACAGAAAGCTTTGGTTGAGCACTACCGACAGAAACGTGTGATATTCACACTCCTACACGTATATGTTGGTGTATGTTTCGATTTGTTTATTTAATTTGGGAATTGCCTTTAATTCAGAAAGTAAACTGATAGAGGCGATTTGAGTGACTCTCTAATCCATGAACTAGTGGGCGTGTCAGTAAGCTTGGTAATACCATTGTCTATGGCTCTCTTTGGTGCCGTAAATCTTTCGCTTTGATCATACTGCCCTTAGAAACGCATTTGTTTCCCTTCAGGGTTGATTCTAGACTTTCTGAAAGTGGTTTAGTAAAAGTAAAGATGGGTATATTCAAATCATTTTGCGTCGAAGTATTTCTAAAGTTGTTGTTTATATTGTTAAATAACCTCAATATAAACTTATCTGAGGTAAAATATGACTTGGAGCACTGCGACCTAAAAACTAAAAAGTAAGTTAATATAATAGCGTCGAGAGATTGAAGGTCATGATTTTTCCTCCGTTTAAGAGTAACCAATCCATTTCAGATCGCTCGTCAAGTGAACTTAGACGCAGCCAAACACAGAATTATGTTCAGGATAAGAAACATACCCACTCCCTTGATGTAAGCCAAATCAAACTCTATCTTCTAATTGCAGTTCCTCTCCTTCTTGTGCTTTATCACTTGATTTGTGTACATTGTGAGCTCGGCAGCGATCAGTGAAGTTCGCTTCACTGTGTTTCGCTGTACGATGATGATGATTCTAATTCCAGTATGAATCTGGTGACATCTGCACAGGCAACACAGAAGGGAAATGACGTAATCTGGTTTTAGAACACATTCAAAACTGGGTTGAACGGAGTGTTGCGATGATATTGCCAACACAGTTGGTTACTTATTTGAGTTATGCATAGAAAACAACGAGCGACTCAACTACCAAATCCAGAGTGATGATGCAACACATCGTCGGCCGAAGGAAGTTACTTCGATCGATCTACGCTAATGGGAATGCTGAACTGCGCATGATCGCGGAATCAGTTATAGTCAATAGATGGAAAATTCTTTTGTGTCAACAAAAACACTTCACTTCCTCACCTTGGCTGGGCTTTTTTCACACGTTTTCCGTTCATATTTATGCTCATTATGTGTAATCCAATCGCCAGCTCTAAATAAAAAAATTGCATTTGTTTGTAGTCGGCGAAATCGTTCTTAATATGAATTGTGCAATGTTGATATACAATTTCCAAATAATCACGATATCTGAGATGCTCAGTTACAAAGTTCCCGGGAGGAGATGCTTAATCAGTGTGCAAAGGTTTAGGACAAAGACTACACTCCTGATAAGTGATCTTCTATTATTATCATCATAATGTCACGAAGTTCTTTGTTTACAAAGCCGATGAATCGTTAACTGAAAAGTAAGGAAGCACTGGATAACTGTTTCGACTTGATTGGATCTCATCGACTGGGCGAATCCGTCGACCCAACTGAATATCGATTTCGGGGCTTTTCAGAGTAGAAAGAAAGCATACTACTCAATCGGTTACCAGACAACCGATTAAACCGTTTCTCAATCTGAATATACACGATGTGGCTTAACCCATCTTTGTGAGCTTGTTGTGGACATCGAATCTTACTCATCTCAGCTGTTCCTCCTGGATTATTATCTACAAATATCAAATTATTCGCATGGAATTGACTCCATTCATTACTACTGATGTACGTTTCCATGGAACGTACCTTCCACAATCCAGTAGGTTAGGCCTAAGGATATTCTTCAGCAAAGTTAATTAATTGTCAAAGGAAAAGCGCACGAATATGTATTTTCTACGCAGACTGTGGTCTTGGTCTTCGTGCTTCTTTGTGATTGCCTGTTTTCAATGTAGGTTTATGTTGCCTAAAAGTCGAGTGAAGATTGTGCCTCTAATTGAAAACTTCTAACGCAACAAATTGGGTTCCTTGTTTTCCTCATGGCTATGAACATAACTTGGGGTAATTGTTTGAGATGAATACAACAATTGTTGAACTAGATACCACTCAACAATTGTGTCATATACCCTGGTGACACCGATGGAAAGCATAGGTTTTTCCTTTGTAGCTCTCAACCTTTTTATCTGATGAGCTCATATGTGCACGGTGCCCCGATACTTGGTAATATGTTTTGGCTTCCAGCATGAGGACTCCCGGTTCGACTTCCAACAGGGGCATAAAAAGTATTTATTACTGTTTTGGTTCCAGAGGACCGGTGCCGGCTCGAAGAGAATTATCTGTTACGAACCACAATTAGGGTACGGATAAGTTGGTGTACATGTAACAAGATATCTCACTTTGACCATGTCATCACAGTTCCATGCAACACACAGGATAACCGACATAATAATCGTTCTGAACACAACAATTCACTCTAAGTGTTTTTGTTCATTTTTGACCGTGAAAAGAAACCGCCAACCGCGTCCTTTTGTGTGATACTCACAGATATCAGTAGTACCTCACAACACTACTATTGACAAGGAATGAACAACGGACTAGTGCTGTTTTTTTTCTCGAAAATAACGGTTAATTCTCAGTTTGATTACCCATTTAACTTACAGAAGTGTATAGAATCACACGAGGTACCATGTCACGACACAGGTTTTCCTTAAAATGCACCAGAATCTCCTGAATCAAATACTTCTGTTGGGCTACTTGCTTATAGTGTGTTGTTTGTCAGACTTAAGTCTTACGATTATTATTTACGTGTAATATTGTTGTTGCAATAAACAACGAAAAGTGCTGATTGCTTTTTCCGCTCCTGCTTGGACTCGACCCCAGAGCGCCTGTTCTCATCTTCCTCAAGGTTTTCTTGCGACGGGTATAAGATTTTCTAGTTGTAGTCCATTTCTCTGAGCTGGGGTGCACAGTAAACAGCCACTAAACAATCGGCACTTTTGTCTGTTTATCGCAACCACAATATAGCATATAACCATAAACATAAAGGTCTAAATCCGCCAAAAAATATTGTATTCCATCTGGTTGAACCTGTTTTCCACCGTAAGCGTTTGTGGGGTTCTGTTTGCTTCATAATCCAGACTAATCGTTTCTGAACATCCGTTGTGTTAGTAACTAGAGCGTGTAGAAAATGAGGTTTTCTTTATTGTTTTTTTCACTTCGGATTATATTACTCAACGTGTATTGAGGTACCTACTCTCTGCATGTACTGTGCCTCTTTTGCAATGTATATTGTTCTACCACACCTGTTTGGTCATGGTCTGTTGGCTTTCACTTTCCGTACAGTTTCTCACCCTTTTGTATCCTCTCTATTTTGGTTCGGCAGTTTTATCTGCCATGCATCTGTCACTATTTTTCGTCACGTTCTTTGTTTTGCTTTTATTCGCACACTTGTTTGTGCCAGAGTCGTATTACCGGGATTCCCTGAAGACAGTGCCATCTCAAACACGTATTTTTGTTTATCCCTAATTCACCACAGAATACGAGATCCGGAGTGCTCGAATAATCTGAAATTCCATTGGCTAACCCTCAACTGGTGTTTTCTCCGGTCTATTCCCGTGCATATCCNCCCCAAACCGACTCCGATCTATTCGAGAACTCATGGCCAGTGACTTTTATAAGTATTGAACGCAGATTCCACATTCGTAACTTGTTTGTAACCCTATGGTTTTACAGTTGAGTAAATCACACGTTGTGGGTGACAGGTTAATTTAAGTTTAGAACCCCATGTTCTCAGCCATACCCAGCTTGATTTGGCGAGACAAATCCTGCTGAATTCCACCAGAAAAGAAGTGAGCGAAGAATTTCCTGTTTTGCCTGACATGCCTTCATTCGTGCTACTGTGTACGAGAGAAATTCACTCTAGATATATTCAGCTCCGTCTATAATTTGACGATTGTAGTGTTTCAAATGAGAATTCGTCGTGTGTATAGCAAATGAAGCGTGAACTGAAAAGTTAGGACGCACTAGACAGCTGTTTCGACCTGGTTGGGTCTCATCGGCAGTGCGAATCCATCGACCCAACTGGGGATCGAATCCGAGACTTCATGAGCAGAACGCAAGTATGCTACCCACTACGCCACCGGGCAGCTGGTCAGACAGTTTTCCATTTTCCATTTACACGATATAGCACAACCCATCTTGTAGTGTTCCAGTCTTTTTGGTCTACTTTATTCAACGTTGTTTGCTTTCATCATCTTCAGCCGAAAAACAATCTATTTTTGCTATTTCACAGAATCAACTAAAAAATATTCGAATATTGTTCACTTGTCAAAAGGATTAAGCACGAAGTTCACGAACGGATTCAGTGGTATTTTGTTGTTTCAGTTTCACTTTTTACAACCATTAACCATGCACCTTCGTGCGTCGGTTTTGGTTGCTGTCTTTTGGTCGCCCATTTGGATAAAAGAGCAGAATAAAAACTGGATTTTTTAGAGCAAATTCAAGCAGAAGATGGAGCATTCATATAGAATGAGGTTGCAAGAATAATGAGTAGATGAATGAACGGCGCTGTTTGCGGCACCCAGCCATATCGCTTAGTGTCTCTAATCATTGGTGACTATGATCTGGGGGTTCCCAGCCAGGGAACTATGTGACCAAGTCTCCTGGTTAGGGTTTTCATACCCTCATGATAAGTGCTCGTTTGACCGCCCTTGACCATTTTCCAACTGCTACCTTCCTCGGCAAATATCGCTCGCCGTGGTCACCTATCAGGTAACATGCGTGATGGAGGTCGAATACTTGCTCCAGTGGATGACAGCGATTACCTAAAACTGTACGCCTAACCTCGATATTGCTCGTCCGGTTACCCCGCCAGACTCATGCAATGCGATGTAGACAGCAGTGTTCGAACACCGGCAATCTATGTCTATCCTATTCCCGTAGTGGCCAAGTCACTGCACCGTAGAGCAGCACCAGTCAAACTGCTACAGCATATTTTAGTGGGCTGGAAACTAATCTTAGGTAAGTGCATAAAAATGCCATGTTTGTATGTTACCGAAACAAATTATTTTGATGGGATCTGGAAGTACCCCTCTCATCGTCTGGTATCCTCGTTGCTGTTGCTGCTGCTACTGATGATGAGGAAGATGATGATGATGACGACGATGATTATGATGATGATGATAATGACTTGGATAATGATGAAAATCAGTCTCACTCCGGTAGTGTGTCACATTACCTGTTTCAATTTTACAGTCATTAAAAGGGGTTAGTAAATTTACAACGATCAACTCAATTTTGTGGCATTCTCGTGAGGGTTATCGAACGATTAGAGCAAAGCTCACGTACGCCGGCGAAGAGTGGAATGCTTGGGTATTTGACCGGGTTACATTATCCAATCCGTTTGATCTTGTCACATCCGACTATCAGGCAAAACGATGTGCACGAAAAACGCCGATGAAAAACCAATGGTTAATCATTCTGTTTGTCTGCTTTTTTTAATTCAACAGTTTTTTCGTGATGTACTATAACACACCATGTCTTAATGCGTTTGATTTCAAGGTGGGGGCAAGGTGTTAGCGAACTGAAAAGTGTAGACATTTATCCGAATTATGAGGAAGCCCTAATAATCGTTCGATATGTATGAGCCTCAAACGGACTCTACTGACCGATAAGCGAACAACTGTTGAGGTCAGCCATCCTTCCTCGGTGTATCAGGTGGTGAGAAAAGCATAACGTGTACAGAATCGTGACCAGGCCGATTTGAAGTATCTTTGGCCAGAAGTTGTGTTGTTGACCTTATGGAACAAGAAGAATTCATTTCACTGGTGTGAAACACAGCATGCGAATCCGAGGAGCAATTAAACAAGAATAGGGGATGCAACACTGATACACACAACGGTTGTCTTTAACCAAAGAGAGCTCATCAGAACACACAAAACAACATTGCTAATCTATGCTAGATGAGTCCGGGAATCGATTAATGATGACCTCAAAATCGGTTCACACGTTTCACGGACAAACATTTACCTGTTACAATTCACACGACTATCCCATGCTAGAGAATTAGTCGGTTCCATGGATAGTGGAGTCCACCGTATCTCGTGCATAACTCTCTGACGCCGTTAGTTCGATACCCAGATTTGTTTTCAAACAAGGAGATACCGTAGATTAACCGTAGTCTTTGTCGACAATACGAATTCACTTCGACAGGTGACAGTCAAGGGGACAGTGTCATACCGAACAAGCCGCGCGGCCAAACGTTTCGCTGAGACAGTGCCCTGTCGATGTGCCGATGTACGTACCCTAACCGATACCGTTTTCGATGTCCACTAAAGGTCGAGAGTTGTTCAATGAGATAGGGTAAGGCTAAGTGAATAAACGGCTGATAACTAGCACCAAGAAGGCTCGATGAAGTGATAAATTTTTGACTGATATGATTCCGTCATCAGAAAAACGATTGAAGACTCTGACTAGGACACTACTGTCATACTTCTAAAAGACCAACCCTGGCTTGAGGAGAAGTAATACGAACCACAGTTAAGGTATGGATAATTTGGTTTACATATAACTAGATAGCTCATTTTGAGTATGCCATCCCGACAGGACACATCATAATTAATGGAACGATCTGTTGTTATCATTTTCAACACAGCGATTTGCTTTAAGAGGCCTCGTTCATTTGCGACCATTGAAAGAAACCGCCAGCCGCATCCTTTTGCGTACTTCTCACAAACTTGAGTATTACCTCATAACACTATGAATTGATCTGTTTAGTCTATCATTTATAAACTCATCGCTTTTTGGCTCATTCCAACTACAGTGCACGAAAATCTTCTGGCTCACTCTGTTTTTTCTGCACGCGCCCGCGACCATATATGCGCAGAATGATGACACTTGTTGTCCGGGCACCATATTGAGCTCATATACAGAGTTAACCGTCCATTCCGTAAAATCGATGAGATGCTAGACAATAAACCTGAAAGATGTGAAATGGTTTAAATGCAATGGAAATGTTTGTGATCCACGACAATCGAATGGGTTAATCCAAGCTTGATACTTTTAAAAAGATGTTAAGTGGTTTTTGAGCACCTCTGGTACACCAGCAGAATAGGGCACGCCATCACTTCACACCTCACCGGGAAGTTTCACGTTCACAGCTAGAATCTGGGCAACGCTCCGAGACATGTCTGTGAGGCGACATCAAATAATGAGTTATTTAGAATGAAGCGAAGATAAATAAATTCAGTTTATAATTCATCAACGAACTGCTGCTCAGTCGATTACCATTTGAGTGGGAAAAGAGAGCAACGCACACCTGAAAATAAATACACGAGGAAATGAGCAAAAACCAGTTTTCCAAATGATTACACATCTAAAAGGAAACATGGAATACTGGAGGGGAGCTTCTTAAAATGTCAACAGACCATTTCTACTTGCTGCGTACCACAGAAATAACAAGTGCTTCAAGGTTACCATTGCAAGGGACTATTGGGGTTCGTCGAGTACANATGCGACTGCGACACAGACAGTAGTAGTCCGAGTAACCTAACATCATATTGCAGATCCAACTGAGCGGGTCGAAAATCCAGTGAAGTTGGCAGCTGAATGAAATAACACGCCACATAGTGATGAAAACACTTAACTCGAACGGTGAGATGTGAGAAACGGCAGAGGTTTTAGCGGACACTACTGGAGGTTTTTAATGTCAAGCTGACTGCTCACTGGTAGATCAGAACATTTGGTCACCTCCTTCTAGCTGTAGCTGCGAGATATCGTTAGGATTCATGTTTTTCCGAGAATCTTCGAGAATTGCCGTGAGCGTCTGGTGGACCTAACCTGCGCTTGGTTAGTAGTATCAATAGGAGTCTATGGCGAATTCATCCCATGGGAACGGGTGGATGAATGCACACGCATTAAGTGAAACCATCGATTTCTCTCAAACAGTTACCATCGGATTATAGTTGAGATCACGTTCTGATAATTAGCCACATTTTCCCTGACAACAGCATGCCATGATAGCTTCGATCAGTTTATTGTAAACGGGTATAACTCTCTGATAAATATATTTTTATTATAATTTTTCATGATCAGAAGATTTTGTTGTATTGAATCATCACATCGCGGTTTATATCTTGCGTGAAATGTGTTTCTAATCTATTCACAAAGAGGAGCCCAATCAGGGGTAGGGACTCCATACTGAGCTTAAATGAAAGAAAAACGGCGCTACCTCATTGATGTCAAACTGATCCCAATGGATTTGAGAATAAACGGCTTTTTATCTTTTATCAATACCTCAATAGGCAGATTAAAACATAACCGAGGTGCGGTCGTCTTCGAACACATGAATTCGAATATGGAGATCTCACAGTCTCGAGCGACTGAAATGCACTATAATAGTGGCGGGNGGGGGGGATTGAGGCAAGCAGAATCGCATGGGATTATGTGGATAAGTAATATTGAGCTGTTTGTGGCGAATAAGGAATCTCCTTCTGAGCGCTTTATTCAGGTTGCTCCAATAGGATCAGAAACAAAAATTACCAAACATCAATACTCTGAGTGATAAGTAGGCGCATAATTTCAAGGGAAGTTGTCGTTAACATACGGGACTATCGGTCGCGTAAGACAGAATTGCATAAAACGGTTTCTTTGGAATAAATGCAACAAACCAGCGGTGGTGGCCAAGTGGTTAGGTCAGCAAATTGTGACCCGGAAGTCCCGGGTTCTAACCGCACCACCACCGTCCGTCTTCCCTACTTATGTATTTCCTCAGGCAGCCTTTGAATGACCGCAGCCCCCTTCCTGAAAGTTGACTGTGCGTTTGTATATTCAATAAATAAAAAAGGAAATAAAAGACATTTATTGTTATTTTTACTCTGGGTACGTAAGGATCATTGATTTCAAAAATCTAAAATAATGTGAAGTATTACAAACCTATTTTGTTTCGTCTAGTCCATAGAGGACCAATGACTGTTGCATAAAGCATTAGATTGCTGGTATCGAAAACTGTGCACGTACTGGCGGTTTTGCGAAATCTCTATCTGAAGGGCACTCACACAGATGTTGCGTGAAAAAAGGATAAGGGGAGAGGACGAAAATCTTTGGGGAAAAGGGATCCTAATTATCATAAATCAATAGGTGGTAATCAGTGTCTGACGGAACGTGCGCTTGGAGATCAATATACACTCGATTTATACCTGCATTTCGTTCGGCCGTGGTGTATTGTGTATAAATTGAACTGAATTGAACCACGAATAACAGAGCAACTACTTCTATAATCCGTTTTAAAGACAATTTTCAGATAGATACTATTACGAGTATTTCTGTCATTAGGCAAACTATCACGAATGGGTGTGAAAACTTTCATTAACTTTAATAATTTGAACTTACCGCAGTGGATCCGGACCATAGCCAATCTGAAATTCGAGCACTGATCATACTTGAAATGATATACAAACTTACACGTGTTGTGTAAGTAGTTTGTAGGTAGTTTCCCAGCACCAAAAAGTGTTTGTTGGATTCTCACGGCATCTGTGAGCGGAACAAAGGATTTACCTTTGCAACTACAGAATAGAAAAACAAACTAACCAATTGTTGGTAATCAGATGCGTCGTTCTATATAACCTTATTTATCCCGCTCCGAAGCTGCTCGTCGAATAATTAACTCTCTACGTCCGGACACTGCCTTGTAGAAATGTAACGTACAGGGAGATCTCACTCTCGATTGCAATTCCCGTGTCCAGTGCTGTGGTTGCATCAGTTTCCCGAAAAAATTGCTTATACCCTGCTGGACCACGAAAGCATTCATGTGTTCGAGGGAAAGACAATTAAATTATTACCCAAACCATGTAATTATCTTTGAATTTCAATTTGAAGAACTGAGGAGTGAGTTCAAAAGGGTTCATCGTTTCAAGTCCACGCCGAGTCTTATACTGAAGTCCATTTATAGCTTTCTGTTTCACAAGAATCTTGTTCAAGAGCTGCGTGTAACCGATTGTCGAGTCTAGCTGGATTCTTGTTTGCAGAAGTAAAATGTTCAAAACTGACGTTAACACTAGATTTTCAACTCTAAAAAATCACTTAAACAAATGTGTCACGTGTGAATCATTATGCATACTGAATATGAGGCTGATGAAATGAGGTAAAACTTTCTGTCGCCAATCCCTGTGACTCTTCAGCTCGCGCTCTCACTCTCTGACTGTGCACTTTCCGTGCTGTGACCTTCACAGGTGATCCGTCTGGAACGTAAAGCGTGTAACGCCAGACCATAAACCCCCACACCCCACCCCGGGTGGGGTCATAAAAATTGGTTCGTTAAGAATTCCGGCCGGCAGAGCAAAGATCCCGGACACTCGGGAACCACAGATGCAAACTGAGCATGAAACCCCAGGCAGGGAAATCACCGTTGAGGATTTTACTGCTTGCCACCGGTAATCATTTTACTTTCGTCTAGTTATTCGATCATTTCGGAATATGGGAAGTAGTGGTACTAAATTACAGGTTTACTCCACTGCATGGGGGCATCTTTTTATCACTGTTTGCTCCCTGGGGTTAGTGGAGGGGAGGATTGAGAAGTGGGGCGATGGCTATTGAGAAGAGTCATTACGTGATGTGCCACGCGCGCACAACTACTACACAAATACCCAGTCGCATCCAACCCAAACTGCGAGATATCACCGTTACAACGGAATCAATCCCATCCGAATGAGTTGTGATAGTCTGAATTTTTCAAAACAGACATTCATTTGTATTGCATGGATAGTTCTGCACTGTAATCAATGACAAAAGGAATTGAAGTTCAACTTATGCTAGAACTTGAGAAGAAAACATGTGAACCATAGCTCGATGTAAGATTTTCCGAAGAAAGCTCAAAATATGAGACTTACATATATATATATATATATATATATATATATATATATATATATTGGCCTAGACTACAGACACAAGGCATCAGAGGCAATCAACATATCATTCCTAAAGTATGGGTTCCATCTCACTACTGCCACTCTACCACTGTCCATTTGGTTTTAACCTTTGTAGAATTTGTAGCTTTTGCTCAAGTAGTCTCTTCAGCCCAAAGGTCCAGGGTATTCATATCTCTTTTAGGCCAATGAAAATCAGACAGTTTTGTTATATGTATGGTGGTTGTTTTCCCGATTCTAGTGAAACAAGTATTATTAGGTTGCATATAACTCCCAAATCTCTGTACCTGTCAGTCACGAATACAACTTTCCGGTCTGAATAGAACTACGAAGCAGGAAGACGCATATCATGAGAAATTTAGGTAGTGATTGATTGATGCTCTCTATTAGATTAGTTTACTGATCTCCTAATGAATGGCGATCGATCGGTGTGAGAAATCCATACATAATCTTCAAGTAAAATTTGGTTCTCAAATCGATTTTCTGTGTCAATCGAGTCGATTACGATGCGGATAAACCTAGGGAATACCAATCCGTCATCTGGTTATCGTGTTAAAATTCAAGTCATCAATGCTAAGCATGTGTCCGCATGTTTGATAATAGCAACTAGTTTGATCGTTCAATTTGATAAGCAGCGTACTGAATGTGATGAGGGAACTGGTTCTCGCCAAAGATCTATTTACCTCACCATTGCACGTCTGTTTACCACAAGGCGATCGGATATATAATTGACAAATCAAATCACTTAACCGGCCTTAAAGTGGAAAAGTCTGATCGGTTGCAATGTCGTGAGCTACGTACTGCGATTCCTGCCCTGATCCAACTGCTGTAAACTATCCGGGTAAAATTATCTCCACTAAAAATACGGTCCCCACACAACAAACGCAATTGACGAGTAAACTGTTCGCCAATAGAGCCTAATTTGTTAGTTGATAAATGATGTAGCTACACCGTTGTTTCCATCCCAAAAATCTTTCTATACCAACAATCATGTGCTTGTCGTTAGGTTGATTGATATACTTGACGAAGAACGATTGAAGTATTAGGAATTACATGCCTCTGTTCCTCTTCACTCTTGCCCGATCATCATACATGTACCACACGGATCAATGCATTTTAACCTTGAAAAGCACACTGAATTAGAAATCACGAGTAAAACTAAGCGCCAACTATGAGGTCCTGGTCAAGTTCTGAGAGTTTGAAAAACGAGAAACCTGGCATGGTCAGAGAGTATGAAATCAGGAGTAACTTTATCTAGGCAATTTTCACGAAGAACGTTTCAATTAACAGTTTAATGGAGGGAGAATTCTAAACCCGAAATCAGGCTACACAAAAGAAGAAAAATCTAGTAGTAGATGGATACCGTTATCGTTCCAGTTTTTTCATAAGTAGCAAACCATATATTGTTTAGTAATTCATAGTATGAACCCAACGTTTGATAGCCTCGTCAACTGCCAAAGTAGTCTCGTATCAGTGTCTTCTGTTTTATTCTTTTAAGCTTCGTCCAGGTTCCTGAGGCTTATAACGTTTTACCTTTGTTCTTTAATCAATGAAATCCCAAAGAGTTTTGATCGAATCGAGATTCGGTGAGCAGGCTGAACTAGGTAGTGATTTTTGGTGTATTATTGCAAAATCTGAAGACAACGTTCTCTTGTTTTTTGTAGGATATCCGATCGTGCGGCAACTGCCGTCATTAACATATCCAGTCAGCATAAGCCGGTTCAGTTGGTCAGTGGTTTTTCGTTATTGGTATCTATAGAGTTTTCCAGTATATGGTTGATGTCCTTTCCAAAAACGACGACTCCACTGTCTCACAGTCTTCACCCATGCATCAAGGGTCCTTTCAATGCACTATAATGGCTTTTCAGATATGCACATCCCTATGCACTGCGAAAATCAACTGACGCCAGTCATACAGTTATGTGCACCCGACGGACATGGCGATTTCACTTCTAGTCCGGATTGACAATGGATAGATGACTGGTATCTCAAACAGTGATTTGTCGCTAACTGATTTCAAATTAGTGCCAACAGGAGCCTGAATTGCGACACTCGAAGCACGTCACCGTCATTTCGGAATGAGAATAAATCATGTTTATGTCTAACTGAATGTTTTGGTTCTAGGTAGTATTTGGTTTGCCCGACTTGCTAGTTGTTCAAAAATCTCTCCTCTATGGTGAGCCTGCTGTCCAAGGTGCGTCTTCCCATTCCCTGGGCGACTGTGGGTTGGTTTACGGCATTTCTTGACAATGAAATCGGGAACAAAGATCAGCTTGCTGGAAATCAACCTCTTGCCTTGTTTTACAAAATGGTGGCAGTCGCGGGCTAAAACCTGTATGTTAGAATATGATTAGGTAGAGAAACATTTGTTATTCCTCACGACGATTCAGCGCGACCTGGAGGTGAGGGAATATTATTGTTCGTAATTGGATGCACGCGGCTCAAGAAACCGGGTGGAAACTAACTTCAGCATGTAATCGAAATAGACATTTTCTAGAGGAGAGATTAAAGGACTTTCCATTCAACTTATCACAGACTATTCAATTCCGGTAAGAGTTGATGGGCTGAACTATCACAGTAATCATCACCTATTGAGCTATATGTGCACCTTGCTCCACCGAGCCGCCACCCGTTGCAGTACAAAATAACCCCCGGAGTCGAGAAAGAGTTTGTCTGTTTCAGCGAATTCATATCCACGAATACACCAAAAGTTTCATCAAACCATTCATTAGGGGAAAGAGGAAAACACACAGGACAAAGAAAATAAACCTGATGCTACCTTCCGTTTGTGGGGAATCAGAGGCTGCTAATTGCATCCCTCGATCTTGCGATGTCATCGTTACCCACCAATGGCGAGGTTCACGTGGAACCACATAACCAATCAACGATGGTGTACGCAATACAAATATCATAGAACAGACTCAATGCAGATCCGTTCTCATTATCAACGATCTCGCCCATTTCCAACTTACAGTCGGACAGCTACTTTCGTGACCCTATTTAATCATTAAAATCACAGCTTTTAATCCTCATTCTGTATTAGTTACGACACGGATATTCCCCCACTTCTTTTCACATGTTTCTCGTGAGCAATGCACCCACCACTCTGATGCAGTAAACTCATCCAATTGTCCCATCACTGGTTCTCCATGTTCCGTTTCTTTCGCAAAACCACAGTAGATTGTGGAACACACCGCTGTTTTCCCTTCAACTTTAAATCTTAACCTTGAACTTACCAAACCAACAGACCTATTCTCCTCTTCCGACCGACAGTTTTCACTCCGTGTTTCATGTTCGCTGATGATGTAAAAATGACAGGATTAGACCTACAAAGGGACATAGAGGTA
>UZAN01041795.1:11194-34571 GCA_900618425.1 Echinostoma caproni
ATCAGATTGCCTTGCGGAGAGAAGAAACGGACAACAAACAAAACTGTTGACGCGGACAGCCTCAATACTGCATTCATTTATCCTTCGAATGATCTACTGTCTCCGTACTCCACAGATCACCTATATAACAGTCACCCATGAGGAGATCTATCATCTCAAAACTACGAAAATCACAAACTCAGTTGACCCCGATGGTCTCCCTTTGTCATTACTCAAATATGGCGCCAGCTCCGTCACGGAGACGTTTATGTCCTTTATTAATCAATCCATTTACACATGTTCGATTCCGGATTCCTGGAGACCGTTCACAATTGTTTTTATTCCTAAACCCTCTTCCTCTAGGATTTTTTCTAAATGCTTTCGTCCTATCGCCATCACCTCCTCTGGACTTAAGCTTGCAGAGCGCACTATTCTCACCCGCTTGCAGTTTGGCATTATTGTTCGCAATGACCCCCTCTAGTTTGCGTACAAGCCAACTAGATGCAGCTTAGATGCCGTCTCTTCAGTGATTCACTTTCTCTGCAAATCTTTAAATGATTCTCAAAAGTGCGTTCGTTGTGCTTCCCTTAACTATTCTTCCGCTTTTGGTTTCGTTCCACGATCTCTTCTTCTGCAAAAGTTACAGTCACTCGGTTGCCCCACCAACTTATTATCATGGTTAAAAGATTATTTCACAGGAAGGATTGAAAGAACGAAAGCAAACGGCACTATTTCAAAACCGTTAGTGAACAATTTTGGAGTCCTTCAGGGTGCTGTGCTCTCTCCCTTCTTATTTTAAACTTTAATCAATGACTTACCCTCAATCCAACCAGCCAAGACCTTTAAGTATGTAGATGATGTTATGTTATGTCAAGCTATTTCAAACCACCCGGAAATTGAATCATTTTCCGACAGTTTACTACAAGTGCAATCATTCTCGAATCAATCCGGTCTCCGGTTGAACACTTTAAATCTTTTGAATACATTTTTAGTCTTTCACAATCTGATTATCTCTTGGAACCCTCATTCATCAACTCCGTACCTGTCACCAGAACACATACCACCAAATATCTAGGAGTCACCATAGATAGCAATCAACGGTGGTCCTCTCATGTGTTTACTTGTGTTGGTAGACTGCGTCGCTTATCTTTTCAAGTACACAAGCTTCGTCACTTTTGCCTCAGATATGAAACTTCATGTTTCTTTGTTTATCAATGCATTTTTCCAGTCATATTTTATTGTTCACCCGTTATTTTCCATGGAGTACTTAAAAACGATTTCATTACTCTACGTCGAGATCTGGTAATTATCAGCCGTGTTTCTCTTATTCCTTTAAACACTCTGATCACAAAATTGTGTAATTTGCATATCACTTCATGTGAGAATTTCGCTCATAATGTACTCAGTGACCCCAGTCATCCACTCAATCTCGATTTATCTGCTTGGCGTTCCCACGCCACAACCCGATCCAATTTTCGCTGCTTACCCTCACGCATAAACATTTATCACAACTCAACGGTTCCCTATCTGGCTTGTATTCTCACTGACACGACGAGGATTCGTAACGAACTAATCTTAAATCTACAAAAATGAACACCATGTAGTTTTATCATTGTTGTATACGAATCTTGAATCCACTTTTTTATCCCATTGTAACGGTGAACACACTTTTGGGCTGAAATGTGGGCATAGTTGCCTGCACAAGTCATCTATTATAGAATAATTCAACCTAAACCCGAACTCCTAATGACATTAGTATAAGCGTGGTATTGATGAAAATGACAGCTGATAAGTTGGGTGGCAGTTCGAATCTCGCTTCCCCGAGTCTCATGCACGATATTGATGGCGTAACCTTCGCTTTCACTCTGATTTCAACGAGAAATACGTTCAACATCGTTCACATCATCCTTCACACCATCGCTTCTGAGTGGTTCTGAAGAGAGATCGAGCATTGCGATGAAACTAAAAGTTAAAATTGCCAAGAGTTTATGGATTAAACGTTGCAAGTGCCACAGGCTGAGAACTAAACAGTGAGTAAATAGCCATTTCACAATTATTATTTAAGCCAAGCGAATAATTGCAAATTTTGTACCAAATGGAGTCTGAAATGCAAAGAATTGATGGGGATATATTAAAATCTCTGTCAACTTTGGATGAATATTTTATTGATTTTGTAGTTGCAATAACGAAGAATGTATATATCATCCTATTAGATATTATGATACTGGATATCACGGCAACCCAGACTGATTTAACTGAGCAATTCACAGGTTAGGAAGTAAAGTGAGATGTAAAAGTTTCTCTTGGTTGTGCCAAACAGCATAAAATGAATTCAGCTCCAATAACCACCCTTATCAATTGGAAATCGCGAATAGGTAATAATCTGTGCCAAAAATTGGAGAATGAAAACAGTTTTGCTTCGCCGTGGTACGACCGAAAGTCCGTTGCGCATTTTTTTCATCATTGTCATCTGTAATTTTTGATTTGATCTTTGACCAGCACATGCCGTATCCTGAACTACGATCGACCTTATCGACGGATATGCTGACATATGGTCTGTTTAGCTTGGCGGATGGGATGCGGTAGCAACGCGGTGTGCTAAAAAACCGAATCCACTCATGATTTCAATTCTATTGAAAAATTTCACGAACCCGCTGATGCAAAGAAAGATCTGATATAGTGCAATTTCCATTTCATTAAAAAGAATAATCTTCGTTCATCAATTAGTTGAAAATGTTTCACGGGATAATACATTTTTCTGCTTTAGTCAATTGACTTTATTGAGCATTTTTGAAATAAAAATTGTTGATTACTTTGAGTTTCGATTTCATGGAAGTTTCTTCCTTACTGTTTATCACCGGTGAATTTGAAATGTACAATCGATTACGATTACGTAAAGTCCCGAACAGCTGTTGATCAATCTGGTAGTCATTGAAGTTTAAAGGCTCTCTATTTTTATCCATTTCAGTAACTTAGTTAGCGATCTTTTTGGATGTTTATAAAACGTGCTCTCCGAGGTGCTCCACTTTAAACCTTATTTGGGTGGTTGTGTAAATATCAAAGTGCAAGATAGGTACCAAACACCATCACACCAGACTTTACATTATATATATTTATATTTAAGTTATAGAAAATGCTGTTCAAGTTTATTTCATATTACAGCCTCGATAACGCCAAAATCAAAAGCGCATTTGCAAATTTTTCAAATGCTTGTTCTCTGTATTCGTATGTTTATCATAAATTTGACCTACGTTCATGAACGATGGTTGTTTTCCAGCATCAATTATTCGCTTTATGCCCAATATCTTTCACGTATTTGTCTTCCCAGCATATACTGCAATAGCCAAATGTATTTCTACGTTTTACACAAGTACACAAACACTGAAAATGACACCGTCAGTTCCACGTCAAAATTTCAAAATATTTCTAGGCCTGGGAAAGCTGCAATAATAGATAGATAGGACGAAGTTAAATTTAATCAAATTTTGTTTTACCAACAATTATGATTAATTTTATACTTTTTGAATCCGGTGTATTTCAACTGTACACTTTTTATCCCTCTGTATTATGGATTTGCTAACTTCGAAAGAATGTATTTATATCGTTAGTCGTGCAAATTGAATAATAGTGCCGTCTGTGTTACACGAATTTTGAAATTAGAAAGAGTAAACCTAGGCATTGTCTGGTTTATATATCACAATTCATTGACAAATCCTGTGATTGGAGCAATTTAGCTTTCCGTATTTGTTTTGAGGTCACACAATTTGATTGGCTAAAATTGAACCAATCAGCGGTGGTTTTTTGTCGATCGCCTCTTCGGTACAGACCGTGTCATCGTAGCCATCGTGTCCAGCAACGGATACCCTGCCTTATTGGCGAATTACATGCAATTCAATTGATGCGCCTACAAAACAACTTGCTATCTGCAACTGATTTGTTCGGACCTAAGTGTCACTGCTCAGACAATTTCTGATGTGTGAGGAACAAAAATGGATGCGGACCTGTTTGAACTGATTTGGATGTAGTTATAAAATGGAAAGCGCGGTAAGCTTTCTTAAAAACCATTTCATTTGTAATGCACTTACGCTCGCCTTGTGTATCTATTTTGAGGATCAATAATGAGATCTGAAATTTAAAAACACTAGCTGTATTTTTAACCACTTATGAATGTTCCCATTGCTCATTAGTGTTCAGGCAATTAACTGTCTTCTGAAGGAGCAACAGTAAGAACAATAAGTAAGCGTTCCATTAGAATGTCTCGACGCGGTGGTCTATTCATCTCTACACAATGTATCTGAGAGCGTTGTTGTCATTCAAACTAATTGTAATGGTTAGAAAAAAAATAAATCATTGTGAGTTGGAGAGAAAACCGGCCAGTTTAATCGTTTAACAATTCTTGACATGCTGTCCATCTTAGTAGTTTTTTTCCTTCATCTAAATGCCATAACTTTATTGCCATTAGGTCTGAAATGGTTAACATTCATTATAACGTTGTTACAAATCTTATTAAAAAATTGATCAAATAATGATGCGCTAGTTTTTCTGCAGTAGAGGTCAAGTGCTTCACCTTGAATGTAAAAAGTGACAATTTACTAAACAAGGAGTATTCGCGGCAAAATCATTTAACCTGATGGCAAAGTGAGTAGGGCACATTTATACGCATATTTATCCCTATGAATGAAATCATTTCACATTTGGTTGATCAAGGATTTGAGGAAATTTATTTTAAAAAATCACTGTTGATTCTCCATTGCGCATACACTTTCGATCCCAATTTTTGAGAATTACAAAATTTGTGGCAAGCGTTTCCCGTACTCAGTCATTTTAATTTTTCTAGGTCAGCCTAAGCAGATTAGTTAAACAGATCGATGTTAATAGGTGTGATGAAAAACCTCACAGTCAAATTTCCCTTGGCGAGCTGGACGGTTAGCGATAGTGGACATTATTGAAGCCTGATGTTTTATCACGAGTTTGCATAAGCAACAAACTAAACAATTACTGTCCTGCTAACGAATGGTCAGAATAATTTTATAGCACAAAACCCTTGGTTCATTTTCATTAGTTTATATTATAATACCAATAAACAGTATCCGAAGTTGTTTGTTTTCTAACGGTTGTAAATGTGCTACTCACTAATGCATTCAATAAGAATCAGAACATACCGTTGTGAAAGAAATAAAGGTTTGCGGGCTCATTAGGTGCAACCAAGTCATTTCACTTTGTACCGTTGGTGATTTGCACACAGTACCGTTAATTTGTTCACTTTCTGTTTATTTTCGGCATCTGCCGGTCGGCTCCTGAAACAACGAAACACCACAAACGGAATGAAAACCATTGTATGTAGTCACGTAACACGCTTACGCATGTACTGGATTACGGTCACGAATTAAGTAAAATAAGTGCATAATATATATTGGAACCATCTTGATTCGCAGTCAGTTCAAAGTACTTACAGCATTCAATACATTTTTATGCCTGGATTGTAATAAACTTAATCGCAGTTTGATGGAACTCATTCATTTAGAAGCGTTTCCCGGCCCCTCAGTATAGCATATGTAATTTTCGGCACAAAAATAGTTTTTTGTTAGGTTCTAATTAAAATATATAATTTGGAACATGCTGGAATTCAACTGCCGATATTCAGATATTCTTGATCGGGATCCATTTTCTTGGTAAAAACCTGTTTCATTACAGAAATTTCAATTACGCTCAGTCGGTTAAATCGATCTAATCAGCTGGGTATTGACACATTAGCTTATCACCTACCGGGTAATCTAAAGGACTGTTAAACCTCAGTTGAAAACGGACAAATTTGCAATCGTGCTTCTTAGTATTACTTCAGGCAAATGGGAATTTGTGGGGCTGTCATGCGTTCTGTTTGATCTTTTTGATAGGGTTGCCATAGCAATTTGCTATTGTAAGTGCTGCATCCCAGAGTACATAGTACAATTCCCACAGCTCAATCGTTCTGGTAATGTGCTAGTTCAAATAATTTACATTACATATTTCACAACGTATTAAAATAGAACAAACGCATAACCTTCAAAGGCCAGACACGACAGTGTGTGGTTTGTTGCTTAGCTATTTTTGTTTTGAGGATACTCAAGAACATTTGGGCAAGTTGTGCCTAACCATGCACTTTTTTATCTAGAGTAAAACATAACATTATGATCGTTAGCTATATCCCAGAGAGAATAGCGATTTTCCCATGGAATTCACTACTAGACAGGGCTTGTCTTCGGAACAAGTGATTCAAAGTCCTGAATGAGCAAACGCAATGCAAGCAAAGACGATTTGGCTAATGCACAACTATGTATATTATTGCTGGATTTGATTAGACGTAGGCTCAGTCAGACTATGCGCAGATGGGTGCTACGTACTACTTATTCTAAGAAACACCTGCAAACAAACGTACGGAGTTGGTTTTCAAACCTTAGTGATTTATTCGTGAAATGCGTTCAACTTATCTTTAGGTGCTGCTACACTGAAACCACATCCTAAATCCATTTAGCAGCTTACTGGTCTGGGAGCTCAAATTCGCATTTTGACAAATTTCCAGTACCAAGTTGATATGCGTTCTGCGTGCTGCTCTTTGCATGTCAGAAAAAGGATCGAGCAGTCACTGTTTTTTTAAACGTCACCAAACGCGTTCGATATGTTCAATATCAATTTCTGACCCAGTCGTGGTCAAAAATAACCCTGAATCTTTCACATGGTTTCAGTAATAGTAGCACTTTTGGCTACACAAGATCAGAACAAAATTTCCATGTTTCGCGTAACCTAGAAAATCTGCATTTGATGCTCATGTAAATGATTCAATTTGCGGGGTTAGCTTGTACAATTCAGGGCGTTTCTACCAATAAATCGATTTTCCGCTTTACCTTAACGTCGGCTGTTCACGGATTAATCTGTTTTATTTTATCTGAGGTCACCAGTTGACTGACATCAATGGAATTTTCTCCATTATTAGTAGTCGAGGGAGTTCATTGAAATAATTCAGGCCAAATAAACATAGAAACATATACTGAGGTTTTGTTATGTAACGTCATCAATCGACAGCTTTGAAAAAATCACCACTTGTCGTATATCATCAATCACTTAAATCGAATTCTGCATTAGAGAATAGCTGAATAATATGTAGAATGATATTTGAAAATACTGAAAATCTGTTTGTTTGAGAAATTTTTCCTTGATGTAAAGTTATACCCAACTCCTTGGGTATTCAAGAGGAGGCGACATTTGTTAAGTTATGGGCATCTTTGTACCAGCACGTCGAATGGTAACCGTGAATAGTTATACAACGTCGACATTGATCATTTGACGTCAGAAGAACGGGAGAAATGTCAAATATATGACTTCAATCAAATAATCTGATTTATTAATCGCATGACGCCTGGTAGGTTTGTGGCCAGTTAGCCCGTAACTTGCATGGAACACCTGACTTGTGGGAGGCTTTCGATTGGAGTCAACAGATAGTCAACTGTGTCTCCCTTCGTTGCTATCGGATAAAATTGAACTGACTTACTGTATTTGACGACGACACCTGAATAAACATGAATTGGCATTTCCGCTCAGTCCTGGCATGACCTGGCTGGCACAGTAGTAACACACTCGCCTTCCCTGCAATAGGTACGGAGTTCAAATCTCAGATGGGACGGTGAATACGCACTACTGATGAGCTCTAATAAGGGGAAAATCCAGTCTTGTGCTTCCGAGGGTGACTGACTGGGAGAGCTGACGAATGTGCGTGAATGTGAAGTCTGAGGGATGGTCAGTTCTAATCAATCAATCAATAACAACTATCCCACAACACTGCTCACAATTAACTGAGTTAACTGCTAAATAGAAATAGAAAATCATTCACCTCTGCAATATCCACCACGGTGGGCTCATTTGATCCCTAGATATTGGTATTCGACTGTCTTTATCAGAGTTCTCTCTGCAACACAACCCCAAGATATCACAGGCATTCCTGACTGTTGTATGTTCATCAAAGTGAAACAATTTCTTACCTCCTAATGTGCTTTCCAAGTGGCATAGTCACTCAAACAATGTTACCAAATCGATGCGTCGATCTATAGCGCAACGTTGACTCTAAAGTCTGTTACAATCTGCAATCATTTTACCAGTGGTTCAAATAAAACTTGTCATCCTCGCGGCTTGTTTGCAAATTTCCCCCTAAGCGATTTATCAATGCAGTGTAATCATAATGTAAACGTTTTACTCTTCCGATTCTCTCGTAAAACAAAATTAGTTCCATAGGGATGGTGGGGATCGGAAAACAACGAATGGTCAAACACATTGTAAGGTATTACGTGACTCACGTTCTTCACTCTAACTAAGAAAGTAATAAAATAAGTAAAGCTATATTTCACCAGGTTGACGCACCACGGATAAGGTGTTGGCTCGCATACAGAAGGCTCGGATGGCATTTGCCAACTTGAGAAGTCTGTGGCTCCGCCGCGAGATCTGACTGTCCGTGAATAATCGAGTATGTGCTGCGGCAATTCTTTAATACAGAGCAGAAAGCACTATGAAACCAGTAAAAAGATTGACTGTCGATGGTTGAACAGCACTGTCTACGCACTAGTGCATGAATCTGGTGGGTAAAGCAGACGGGTATTGCTGAGGTTAGGCACAGAGCTTCAGGTTACCGCAGTTGCCCACTGCAGCAAGTGGTCGAGTTCCATAGATTACGTTGTCTGGTACATGTGTTAAGCATGATAAATAAATACGTTGCCATGGGGCTCGATTTTTGCCGACGCAGGTAGTGGGTGGAAGAAAAACCGAGGGTGATCAAACCAAGACCTGTCGCGAGGGTATTGAAACCAGAAGTAAGAGACTCAGTCATATAGATCGCGTTACGTTCCTTGGATAGGGATCTCGCGATCGTGCTAACCGAAGGTTATAGACACTGAATGATACGGCTGAGTGTCGTGAACAGTGGCTTTCGTGCATCTCACTGGAATTCTTCACTTTCTCGTCGACTCTACTTTTTAATTTCCTATCTTTCTCATACTGCTTCATCGAAATGGGAAGCAACCAAAACCGACGTATGAAAGTGCATGGGCATTATTTGTGGAAAGTGAAAATGAAAAGAATAAAAAACCATTGACTTCAAAAAGAAATAGACCAAAACACAAGTTAAAGAAAAACTGAACAGAATGGCTTTCTACAGTTTCTGTCCCTTTTTTTACAACTATCCATTCTGGGTTCATTGATTAAATTTGACGGATTTTCCAATGCATGCTCAATTGTTCCCGGGGCTGACGCATTGTGCACTCCGATATAATGATCTACATCGAATCGATCAATAAGTTATTTGGTTACAGGAAACGCATTGCAAAACAAATCGCAATTGAATCGTTGTTATTCAAAGGATCATAACAAATGCTTTCCAGTCAATATCATTTGGATCGTGAAAACGTTTATGTGACAATCTGAAACATTTGTATTCGCGAATCCGAAAATCAATTTTTCCGGAAATTACCAATTATCAAAGCTAAAATCGTTTTCTCATTCAATCGATGAAGAAAGATTTACATTTGAAAACAATTACTTTCTGATTTTGATATTTCTTTCATCAGTAACCACATGATCGATCTCCACAATGCTGATAATCACACTTTTTTTCTGTCTCGCTTTGAGAGTACCAAAACACATTAACAATCTGAAAAGTAACGCAACTGGAGATGAATATAAACAGTGAATCTCATTACATCTCCTCTGCACACGCAGATGCGCTCCAACCAAACTAGAAACTGCCCTGTTGGTGAAGCGAATTGTAAACACAAAGTCAGACCGGTGTGTAATTTATCTTCACTTCCTCAAACAGTGCGCGTCAGTTCTGTGGTTCTAAACCACACACCGGGCCTTAAACACTAGCAAGATGAACAAACAATCATCTTGTTACTTTGTTACCGTTTTACTGTACCATTCAGTGATCGATAGGCACCAAAACTGGAGGGTATATAATGATTCATCTACGCTGTTCCGGGGATGCCGTGAGTTGGATACTTGATTCAAATGTGAAAAGATTAGTGCTATCGGTATGGCTCAATAGCCCATCTGCTAGATCGTGCGCTGTACAGGAGCGTAGGTGTCATCCGTGCGTGGATTCGAATCCCACGGAGGCTACTGAACTTGTTACATTTGCAGCACAAAATCTCAAGTTGCGTAACAAAAATTTGAAAATTGAAATTGTACTTTGTTTTCGTTTTAGTGATCTGAACTGCGTCTGCCTCGATAGAAATAATTATGTTACACACTAACCAGCAACCTGGGGGTTCAGTGCTGAATAACAGATTCTCCGCGATAAATTACAGCAGATGTCTCTTGAATACGTCCTCAACCGCCACAGTGAAAATGTTTGATTAATAAACACAAAGTGAAAGAAGATTTCCTTTTGACTCAGCAGCATCGACATCTGACATCAAACGTTCGCAGTTTTCATAGAATCGGAGAAAATATCATNATGGGCTATTTCATTTATAACGTACGGATGCAAACAACGTCGAATCAGAAAATGGCAAATTTCAGCATTTACACCATATATATGGATGAAGTTTCACACAATCGTACGAAATGAAAGGGAAAGCACTAGATGTTGTCTTTGTCAGTGACGCAATCAACTACGTAATTCTGTGGAAACTTTCTTCTTGTCAACAAGAAGATATGTTAGATATTGCAAAACTGAGTTACGATATGAAGAGATACGTGAAAATAAATCGTTGAACCTTGACTGCGGACACAGCTTTTGAAAGTTCGTTGTGTAATGGGTGATGAGTGTCTGAAAATAATCCGGCAATGCACTTTTCACTTGTTCACAACGGAGTGCACAAGTATATCTTTGATGATATTACTCAAAATAATGACTCAGAAGTCCCGGGTTTGAACCGCTACAACGCTGCTCATTTTCCTCATCCCGGTATTTGTCTAGGTAGCCTTTGTATGACCACACCCTCCTTTTTGAAATTTGATCGCACATTTGTATATTCAATCATTAAAAAGGAAGTAAAGAGCATTTTATTAAGTTACCCTGTTTGACCGATAACGTTTACCTTGATAAAGAAGTCAAACGTTAGCAAAACACAACCAGTATTGTTGAAGTGTCCGACAAATTTGCCCACAATAAATTAATTTGCCTATTGAAAGACACCTTATTATCTGTTCCCGTCAACAATGAATGACAGTGCGCACAACTCTGACCCTCTCATATCCTCAAATATTCAATTTCGGTCACTTCAGTTTACCGGTAACACGTGGACTGCATTCAATTGCTCCTCAATAATTCCTGCTTATAAACCTTGAACTAAACTTGAGCGTTCGATTTAGGAACTGTAAAGCATGATCGGTTAACGGTTCCCGTTAAAATCATCAACTTTGGATTCCACAGTGTTGTGATGTCTTGCATAATCATACTCCAGGATAGCTCACCAACCGTACGCTCCGGAAATCCCCTTTTCTACGCATTACAATTAAAAACCGGGCTAAATATAATACAAAATGGAACGGTCAAAATAATCTCCTAGCAGACATCGGGATGTGAAAAGATGTGAATAGCACGAAAACAGTTCAGTGAATCTCTCCGTTTAGTTAAAATGTTCTCACGCTTGGCTAGAAACCGATCCCGATTGTTTATTGTTCAACGAACCGGATGATGATGATGATGCTGATTCGGGTGCATTATTCGTTGTTCAATGCACTTTAATTCACCCGCAAGTTGCACGAGGACTCGCATGCATACTAATGAAAAGTGTTTCAATACATCAAAATGTGTCCCATTTTGGGAACAATTTCATATGAGATGATATTGTGGAAGGTGATGACAATCAATAAAATAGCTGATATCTGAAAGGACGGTTACATTAAAGGTTTTATAATGCTTTTGTTTGGCGAGTTTAAGTGAATAATACTTGACCAAGAAACGAAATAGTTGACCGTTTTGGAGCAATCTATTTCACTCATGTCCAGGATGTGACTGATTTGATTTGATGCCAACAAAATGTGGTTGATAATAACATATAGTAGCTTTGAATATCATGTTTATAGAAATCAATCATCTGGGCGAGAAATCCGGGTGAGCTATTTCACCATAGGAGTCACAGTTCACAAGACCAGTGGTGGGTTTTGCATCAGGTGATTTTGATGGTATTCATTTTTGGAGGATTAACATGTTTTTTTGCTGAACGGAAACCGCTCAATTGAGTGTATTTATCCGCTGAATCAGGGTCTTGTTGTTCCAGCTATTTCGGTGGAGTACTCAAGGGTGTAGGAATATTCATGGTGTTCTTCGATGTCCTCTTCACCCTGAGGAGAAATACAGGTAACTCTCTGTTGAGCATTTTACAGATAGTGTGCAAAAGGCTACTTGTGGCATCGCAAATCAATTACCGTTTGCTGATTTTCCTCTGTCACTTTGAAAGATGGACATAATGCATTACTATCTACCAAACAAACAATTTAACCATCATGTGCAAATCCCGAAGTATAAGTAAACCCAGTGACTAATAGCCAGGTGAATTTTTGCCTTCTGCTGCTTGTCACAACTAAAGCATATGTACAGTTGATCAGTCCAACATGAAACACCGCATATGGGAACTAAATTATTATTGAGATTCATTTTGAACTTCTTTAGAACCAAGTTGATTTACTATTTAGACTTGAAAGTTCATTTTGTGAAGCTTATATTCATTCATATAATTTGAGAGCTTCTAAATATCACATTTGTCCTACCGTGACCAAAAGAATAAAAATGACACTGCCAATCTGACCAGTAAGTACATCATTAAACACCAACTGATTTTTGATACTACAACAATATTGAATGGTAAACACGTGGCCGAATCAATGTTTAATGACAGATTTTCGTTAAGGAGGCCTATTTGTTGGAGCTTCAGGAATTACTCTGTGTTGTCTGAAACTGAAAGTCCGAAAAGCTTCCGACGGCAATTTGTTATAATTTATTTCTCAGTCCGTATATAACACAAAGAGAATGACTGAAGCAGGTTTATGCTTAACTGACTCTAATAATCAAGGCATTTATTGGGAAAAATTAAAATGTTTGAGAATGTCAATCACAATTATCTACCGTGTTGTGTTATCCAGTCGTATTTTAGCGACACAAAACACTGCATGAGGTCTTCTTTTTGGTACAGGTCTCGACATTTGAGGTCATTTTGAATATAGTTTACAAACAAACCGAATTTCGCCTAAAGGTCCACTACCGAGTTATTCCATCCCTGTTGAAACCAATCAACGGTTTTAACCACTTATGCGTCCAGAATAAAATCTGAACGGACAGTGATACACTTATTTTTCAGAAAGAGGGCTGCGCTCAGGCGATGAACGTTTGAGGTGTGGAATTTCATGATAGACAGCTTGAAACGTCCCCAACTCAACCCGCGTTTTCATTTTCGTTTCAAATTTCCCGCGACCGGTGGACACGTATTAGAAATCATTAGCAAAACGAATGCAATTGCCGTGTTTTAGAGAACGTTTTGTAAACCAGGGAGGAGGGTGCCCGACCATATGCACAGTAAAAAAATTATAGTATTACTTGGCCAGAGCAAGGGAACAAGAGTGAAATAAAGATGCAATTAAACTAAGCGTTGGAAATTTTTCTCTTCAACTTGGCTTTAAACATTTCATTCGTTATGCCATATCACCTTTTCTTGTTCGTTTCCTTCGGATTATTCTTACTTTGATCCAAATATTGTGTCCAGCTCAATCGAAATGGCAAATTAGATCATGGCACTTAAATTTCCTTGCGGACGTTTTAGTACCGGCTAGTTAGCTACACACTTCAATGCGGCTTTCTCCAAATGTCAATGCGACAAACGTAATTTAGCCTTACAAACATAACCAGTGCCCGATACACAAGTTCTGATGTGTTGACCTGGTTGCACAGGTTGGGAATTCTTGTGTAAAATCACAAAATCCCATTGCAGTTGTGTGATTTATTTCATTGTGAAATTTTCCGGACGAATGAGAAAATAACGTTTTGTAAAATTTTAACCTGAAATAAACTTGAACGGATTGTTACTGATATTTAAGTGAAGATCCATGATAAGGGAACCTCGATTGCTAAAAATGAAGTTGTTGTCTACTAAATAAGTAGTGTTACTGATCCGATTTAGCGTAAAGACTCTAATACTATCACATCGCATAATAAATGCTGACAATGCACCATGAAAGTTGGCAAACGTTTAGTGCTTCGTAAAAACATAATGCTTAGAGTGTTGGTTGAAAACTTATGAATAAAGAATGTATGATCAGTGTTTTCGTGCCTTCTACGCTCATTTTTGCCTAATGTGTTCCGATTTTTCATCCACTCCACCCGCATTTCGCATTAGATTACATTATCTCAACAATACAGAAAAACAAATTTGCACAAACATAAGAGCAGAGACATGCTGTGAGAGAAGGCTTTATCGTATATGTCCCCGCTAGATTTCATCCTAGCAGAAACCGGATGACTTTTGATCAACGGAAAAAGTTCAATGCACAAAATATACGTCAATGACATGATTTTAATGGTAATTGGAAATTAAGATATCAGAAGAGTATGATAGATGCTCATTATATTGTAGCCAAATTTAGGTTTCACTCGGGAACTCCAAGTTGAAAACCGGTTGATTTTCCTTGATGTCTTTGTAACTCGACTGCAGGATGTTTCCGTTCGCCGATCCGCGTTTTGTAAACAGACATTGTCTCGACGACAGTACTTACACTTCAATAACTTTTCACTTACACAAAACAAAAGAACACTTGTGTGGGCTCCACTATTATTCATAGTCGATAAAATCTGTAACGAGGACTATTTGGGACGAAATGATGTTATGATTGTTTACCCTAAACGAAAACAGCTATCCCAAGTCGTTTATTCGTTTCCATAGGCACACAAAGAAGACGATCACAACGCTAACGCTCTAAAAAAGAACTACATATTTCTACCTTATAATGGAGGTCAAGTTATGCATCTTACAGTACCCAGTTTGTCAGCGTATTTCGAAGGATTTTTATGCATCGTCTTTGTTTTTCTATCATTCTCTAAAACACCTTCCGAAATCACTAATCAATAACGGGATGCTGGGAACAAGAATAATTGAGCACATCCCGAAAGTCACTTATAATTTGATCACTCCAGATTCTCCCTCAAATAGAGCAAGGGAGAAAATCACAAAGCTCATACTATTTAAAATCGACGTGATTGAAGAGCTCCTTTAGTAGGCATAAAGCAACACAAACCGACGGAATGCATTCCACCGTGATCCAGCTACTAGCAGGTGTATTAGTTGGGCTGGTGACCGAATGGTTTGAGTAGTCCACAAGTACTAGTAAGCTCCCATAGGACTGAAAAACAGTCGCTCTACACAGTTCCGACTACAGGCAAAATATCTGCAACTAGAGGCCGGTAAGGCTTACTTCGGTATTCTACAAGTACCTCCAGAGGATAATTAGAAGGAAGATCTGTAGGTAACTTATATAGCATAAACGTCTAATTTAGCCCAGCATAGATTCGTTAAAAAACCATCCCGCCCAACCAACGTGGTATTTTTTAAAAATTGAATGCAGAAATTTAACCGCATGGTTGTTCTTCGCGAACACCAAGGGATCTGAAACTGCAAACAAACACTTGCCGTTCAGATAAAAATCTATTGATTTCAAGCGTTGGAAGCTAACAAAACAGCTGAAAACAAAAGAAACCGGATGCACGATTTTCAAGTCTCATTCTTACTCCTGTGAGGACTGAAATGAACTGAATTCTACCCAGGTAACAGGGCCCAAACGTCGACATCGGCGACCACTCGTGACCCGAGTGACAGCATTCACAAGATGAACTCATCCGACTCGTTATCTGACTTGTTACGTCATCGCTATCCGAATCGATAACGTCTACTGGAGACTTTATCAATGGTTACGCCTGAAGCCTATTCTATGCATCCAAAAACGTTTGATGCTATCCGTAAACCTATCGTAGCTTTAACCAATCGTTACCAGTACCTAAATGAAACATTTTCACTACCCATTCTTTGTCATTCACATTTTGAATGGTGTGCATTTGGAACAAATGAAAGTATACCCAACAAATTTCACTTATATTATGTTTGTTACACGTTATCATGAACTATCGGTGTTTTAAGGTTCTGAAAACAGTCATTCACTAAAATCCATCTCACAGTGAAGGTATAGGTGCTTATGGCCCCATTCTCTACTAGTTTGGGTTCGATACATCAAAATGATCTGGTTAATCAAACAAGATTTATTTTGTTTATCGGTCAGACATTTATTTTAGGATAAATGTCCTGATATTCTTGTAGCTGTGTGTCTATCTTCCTTTGGTAACTGAAATCCATAACTTGTTCTCGGTTTACTGAAAAGTACAAGAAACATATTGTTTAAGTGGTTGAATGCATATCAACATGAGCATCTAGCTGAAATCAAATAAAAACAAACATTTGATTTGACTTTTCAACCAGGTTTCGGCACGTGATTGGGGTGCGCTTTACAAGCACCATGGCCGTCGTAACGACAAAAATGATATAATTGTGTGATTACATTGGCATGACAATTTAGTTATCACTAATATACATTACACTAATAAACCCAGTATTCTGACTGAAACATATTGGAAAGATATGCAAGCTATTGTGGGGTGAGTATCTGCGATGCGATGGTTTGTAGTTCTAAATAGATTATTTCTCAAAATTTTATTTTATCCAGAAACCTTTTCGGATGAACGGGAATTATTTCACCTCGGTCAACACAATTTAGGAACAAAAACGATTTATTTATATCAATAACCATGAAAGCTTATAAACACCCATGTTCTTGAACCTCTAAGCCCTTTCCATGGGAAAGGAGGAAGAGCAACACCTAAACTGTCGTTTTGTAAGTTTTCTGTAGTTCAGTTGCCCTAGAATGATCCTGAAATTTCCGTACGTAATATCCCACTACTGATTACATCCTTGGTGAGTAGTAAGCAGGTCATACACCGAGATTCTCGTCCGGAACTACTTTCTTCCTATGGAAAATGTTAAGGTAATTAAAATTACGAGAATAGAAGCATATACATAATGTTTCATCAATCACTGTAACAGATTTTTTCGAGGGTTCAATTTGTTTGCAACTGTGAGGTGTTTCGTGTAATTTAGGGAAAAAGTGTTTGATACCAAAACGCGATGGTGTCAAATTTCGATGGCGTTCGGTGTAGTATTACGCGGAAACCCATTTGATGGTGTAGATCGAAATTGGATATTACTGCTTCGTTCTTATAATTCTATTTTTTAAATTCTGGGTAGGAACTCATGCATAACAGGTGTAAAATAATTTATATTTCACATAAATTCTTTTCATTAGGAGTCAACTCCAACGTCATATATGGAAGTTCTAGGAATCGATACGTTTGTAAACAGTAAGATTTGAAAAGACCTAACAGCATTTATATCCAGGTTTCACAACTTATATTCTGCATTTTCGATGAGGGTTTTAGTAGTTTAATTGTTATTTTTTACATTGGTTTGCAAACTCCTTTTGCACTGATGCTCAGCCAGGTGTTTTGTTTTAAATGAAACCCAATAACGGTAACATAGTCCATTTATTTTCAAAACAGCAGTTCATTAATCACCTAAGAAACACCAAAAGCATTGTATTGGTTTGTTGACAGAAACCAATCATTATGCATAGCCTTATCTGACGGCGGAAACCGATCACGTGACCCTACTCCGCAATCAACAATAGAGGGGTCGATCAACTGCAGTTCTGTGGGCTTAGAAGAGCTTACGTATATCTCAGTCGAGGGTTTTGTATTTACTTGGCGTTGCAGCTGTGTGTATGTACTTTCTTTAATTATTCAAAATATATTTCGTTGATTGACTGAAAACTCACGGATAGATAAACAAAAGGATGTGTTTATTCCATTAATTATTCACATAGGATAGCTGAATATGTAGTAGCACAGGGAAAACATGAACATACATATGTTATTGTTAAATCTCCTAACAGTTCATTACTGACAATAATTGGACTCCAATTTATTTTGCGCTTATAGTCCATATCAAAATCATTGATCCCAGGGCCTGAATATTGCGTTCAATGACGGACGGTCTCACTTTTCGGGGCTTACTAAGTTTGCGCATGATGAAATCGTAAGAAGAGCGACCATTATTATTCAGTTAACATATAGTACTTCTGACGGTTAACAATTATTAAACTTACTCCTAGTCCCTGATTACAGTACCCACAGGGACATCAATAGAGAAGCATTTTTAAAGAATTCCAATCAGTAAAACGCAGCTGTTCAGTGATTCTCGTCGGTCGTTGCATACAACGTTTCACCGACAAAGAATCATTTACAACACGGCATGATCAAATCGAAACGGTAGATAAATTACATAAAACATGTCATCACTGGAATAGTTTAGATGCATCTTTCCCAGAAGGTTCATTTGAGGATGAGAGCAAATATTGGTAATGGATAAACCTTTCTTTGACTAAAGCGGGAAACACATATTTGTTTGAGATAGGCAAGCATTTAAAACATGAAAACTGTTCTCGAAAGCAAAATTCATCTGTCACTTTCTAAAAATGCTTGCAAAATTGTTACTCATTGGCTATTAATTAACAGGGGATGAATGCATCTGTTGAAACTTTACCGTTTATCTTCTATTTTCAACAGTAAATCATTCCTTAGCTTTTATCGTGCAATAGAGGTTTTTTTGCCTTATAATTTATGAAGATTGGTTTCAAGCCATTTGACTGAATAAATCTGCCGTGAATTCAGAACAAAACATAGAAACAAATTTAGACAGGCAGATCATCATACACCAGGTGGCTTGAGTTACACCCAACAAAACACCTTAATTACACCGAAATTCATGTGCGGATCCAGTTTGTATATAACTGGTTGAGAGAGAGAGGAATGCTTTCGTTTCCATGATTTGCATCACCTAAAATTGATTGTTTCTGTGAAAGTCACGTAGGTGTTCGTTTTGAAGTAAAACTTTTCTTACTTCTCACGCAAACACCGACACGTATTTCATAGATAAAGCTTTTATTTAAACACCATGTGGTTCCTTCTTTGTCAGATAACATTTTTTGTGTGAAAGTGCGAGAATGCATTAGGTTGCGTCGGTAGTGCACAGAATTTCGCATTGTATCACTACGTCTCCAATTATGATTGCGCTACACTATGGCCCTCTAATTTGTCGGATTCTTGCTAATTACTTTACCAGTATTACAGCTTTGAATGTGAGGTCATGAAAGAGCTTTACGAATAATTTTGAACCAGAAGTTATAATCACAAATATTTCATTAATCATTTGATAAATATAGTATTGTATATAGTGGTTAAAGAAAGAAAAATCATTTACTCCTAATAATTTATCTAAAATAAACAAGGGCAAATAGTAAATACAACAAATAGATTATTAGCGATTATAAACCAAAATGAAGTTTGAAAACTCCATGCGTAACTGCGCGTCATATTTTCCTAATAGTGCTGAGCAAACGTTTCATTGATTCTCAAAATAAGCCATTCCGGATTTTGAGCAATAACAAAAGAACATTTAGTTGAACTCTGCCAGAGAGATTTATTTTCAAATTATCTTCAAGGGCTGGCGAAGTCATAGCGAATATGTGGTCATCAAAGGCGGAGATAAACCATTTTAAATCACAAATACACAGAAGAAGGAATCTTCCTGTGAATGTTTTTCTAATGATTGACCTTTTATGGTTTGCTCCTAAAAATTACCGAGTGACGATTGGCAGTTTCTTAGAGAAAAGTAAGTTCTGGAAAAAGGGATCTGATTAGTGATAAACACGACTGGTTTGAAAGAAGACAGTAAGTGATGTACAAAGTCCAAGCGACTGGCTGAGACACTTACTTTTATTTGTTGCCCATTTAGCCATTTGGGTATTGTTTAACTCTTTCGCCTTGAGTCAGTGGCGGCTTCTTCCAAGCCTACGTGCTCAATCACTGTCAGTTTAAATTGCTACCGGGTTTCAGAGGAATTTAATGCTTACGCAAATAAGGAAGCAAACAAAAATCATGATTAGGAAACAGATGTTTCTTTTGTGGTTTTGATTAGAACATTTAAATTAGTATCAGGAATAAACCGCAGAAAAGATTTCCGGTAGACTCTGAGCGTAAAATGAAATGTTTGAAAGGTTAACCGCATCTCAAATACTTTCTAAATAATTTTTATTTCGGGTTTTGGAGTATGTGGATTGTTTTTTCTTTCTCGGAATGTTTCAAAAACTGTGTCAAACCCTTTTCTATGTATGTCAAGTTGATTTCTTGTAAATTCGAAACCTTGAGAATGACAGGTTACACTTTAACGCGGTGGAAATGTTTGTGATAACCGACAAAGAGCACTGGAAAGGATTTTCCATCTGTTTGGGACTCGTCAGCAGTGCGTACTTTTTCGTCCTTGTCAGGAATCGAAGGGCAAACATTTGGGTTAGGACTCTAAACCCATAAGCCTGAGCTACACGGTCGGCTGTCACCACCTCGTGCAAATGGCGCAATCAATTTAGATAGTCAATGATTGGATTAGCTCATTTGATCTCCCAAACGGTGAAACCCATACCCGGCATCATCAACAGTGCCTGATGCCTGTGAAAATCGAAATGGACTAATCCAAGCATTCACCATTTAGAGAGGTTACACTTTATATTTGTTGAATTGCCCAGCCTTAAACACTCGCGTTTTGATTTTCTACCGTTTTGTTTTTAATCCCGTTCAGATCAATCAAATATCTTGTCTATTGGGCCCGCTTATCACAAAGGAGGAACTGAGGGGACAGACTCTGAACGCTGCGAAAATACTTTTTCCCTCATGCGTAAGTCTGACTTTTAATGGAACAACTGAGGCATCTGAGGCAGAAAAATCGTTTTCAATGCAATCAGTTTTTCTTTATTGTATTTTTCATGCGATGTAAACTGTGCCCAGAGCCTTGTTTATCTTTCCCGAATTGTCTGGTACTCGTCAACAAAAAAACTATCAGTTGTTTGGTAATAGCGAATAGCACATTCTGGACGTTTGTCGTTCAACGCAAAATTCCAATCCCTGATTGTAAATCTTGGCCATCGCAAGTTACATTTGCAGGTGCATTCGCGGTCTTTTAAAATGGAATTTCAGCTGTGCTTGCATTCCTCGTTTCATTAATCTCAGTTTCCGGGTGAATATATGGCGTACTCTGAAACTTAAATGATACGTTTGGTCTGTCCTAGCTTTATTTCTCGTTTGGTTGGCGGGGACATAATCCGGAAGTTATTGGTGGATCTCGCACCTAATCCTGTCATCGTTGTAAGAAACTCATAGGTAGGAAAATGCTACGCTTATGAATCTAAATGTATCACGGAAGCACGCAAGGACGCCACCCACATGCTTTTAAACTGAGTCCCTCCTACTCATTGAAATCCTCGGGCTACATTTCTTAAATTTTGAACACTTTTTCACAATTTCAAGAACAACATCAGATTAATGACCGATGTCGACTATTCAAATCGCACCAAGAGAAATTGAAACCTAGAGATCGTTTCATTTTTTGTTCACGTTTTCACAGATGCCATTGAAGCAATCTAAGTGAATCGGAAATTTAAATGAAAACATCGAGGTTGGTGGATTTCACTTCCATCGTTTATCAGTTTAAAATTAGTTTTATCGCAATGTGTTCATCTGATTTTCCAAAATCTGGACAAGAGAGAAGTTTAGATTTTCTTATGGAGCAATTTTCCACTGAGGACTTGATGGGATTGCTGAATGACAACGTGTTACCATTGATTACTAATTAGCACGGATCGTGTACCCACATTTGCGTTTGTTGTAGACCCTCGTGTCTGACGTGCATATCTTTTTCTTCAGCATGCAGCGGACCTGGTTATTTCGAACAATCGACAGAGGTCCATCGATTGTCCCGTGGAAGTAATAATGCGTGAAATACGGTAAGCTCCTGACATAAGAATTTACTTCACTTCACGTAAGAAGCCATACTCCGGAAAAACGTTTCACTTCTGTGTGGGTAAAAGCGGTAAATTCATGGACTGATGCACGCGCTCACGGGTGATTTATAATTGGCGAACATATTCAGTATATTCAATGTGAAACGTGATGCGAACGCATCAGATTATTAACTGGAAAAATAATGTATTTTCCATCAGACATCAAGCGCCCTTCAATATGGAAACAACCAAATTCTGTTGAAATGTGTTTTTCTCAGGTTGCAGAAGTATGATAGTTTGTTTTGCATATAATTTATTGTGCTTGATTGGGAGATGCCATAGTTTGTGAGTCTGTGAAGTAATTGACAAGAACATTTTCAGCTTCGGTTAACTTCGAGTTTTTTTATTTCAGCTGCGGAGATTTCAGATTTTGACCACGATTTTTGTTTACTGTCATCGAATTATTCAGTACATAACCACTAATGCTTATTGCCTTATTTGCAGAAGATTCGTCCATGCTTTTGAAATCTATGGGATTCATGGAGGCGCATTCAACATTCTCTTATTGAGCACTCATCAATTCTATATAATGTAGCTTACACCGTTTTTTTGGAGAGTAACGATGGCGGATTCGAAGCGATTAGATAACGAAAATTTGAACGAAAAGCTGGAAAACACTTGACCGCTTTTTCGACCTACTTTTATTTTTCTTTTCATTTGACTTCCTTTAATTGAATATACAAAGATGCAAATTTTAGGAAGGGGGACGCGGCCAATCAAACGGGGCTGCCATTCAACTCACAATGGGGGAAGATAGTGGTGGGATTCGAACACACATCCATGGGGTGATAATTTGATGACGTTATCAACGTGCCACCACCTCCCGGGCGTGTTAATTGCAATAAGCTCGCAAAGATTGGTTAAGGTACATCTTATGTATTCCAAATGAGAAACGGTCTGATCAGCTGGCGGGTGGTCATATGTGTAGTATGCTTACGTTCTGCCTGTGAGGTCCTCGGTTCGATCCCCAGTTGGGTCGACGGATTTGCATTGCTGTTGACATCCTTTCAAGTCAAAAGAGTTATCAAGTGCTCCCTTGCCTTTCAGTTCATGCCTCCTTTGAACGATGAAATTATTGTACAACCAGTGTTTCAGTTTAGTATACTGTCTTTATGGATCCAATGCTGTTTGATCTGGTTTGTTTTTCGGATAATTTAGCTAAGTGACTGGTATGGTTCATTTTGCAACATCTTTTGTCGGTTTTCACCGATGTATATATTTTCTAACCGTCATCCAAAAGAACCAAAAGCCAATCTTAAAAAAAGATAAACAACATCCAAATGACAAGAAGTTATCAAAATATAACAAAAGGAAAATGAACCATTATTCGTTCAACTATGTTTTACGGTTCCTTGGTGACCAAGTAGGCAGCTCACCAATTTCCTTGCATGTA
>UZAN01041795.1:34987-54776 GCA_900618425.1 Echinostoma caproni
ATTTCCTTGCATGTAAAGTTAATTCTCTAGAATAAAAAATGAAGCGACAAAAAACAAATTTCCAATGGATGTGTTGCTATGTGTAATGGAATATTTGTCGACTGCGGAAGGTTGTTAAATACCCTTTAAACAAAACATCAGTCACTTGCAACAATGTTTGCTTTAGGAATATAGGCCTCAATTTGGGTCGTTTACTGGAATACGTTTGCTTATACAGAAATGGTCATTGTTCAGCATCGTATAATGGATTCGAATTATTTTACGTTATCTGTCAGGAATCCCCGAAATAAATTTCGGAATCCTTCACAATCAGGCCAAAATAACTGCAATCGATCAGATGACCGATATGGGTTCGGTCAAATTGAGCGTTACCTGTTACCTGTGGACACTTCTACATTTCCTTAAACAATTCGCCTGTTTTAACCAGTGTGAGGACAAAGTGAAAAACAAACGGAATTAACATTTGCGCTTCACCTTCGGTTTGTGGTCAGAAAGCAAAATTAGATTAACACATTCTTGTTTGCTCTGTNGCAATACTGCGAGAGAGTATTTCGTAGTTCTCGGTAAAGTACTACTAAAATTAGACCTATGTGATCGGTCCAGCTCGCAAACATGTTTTCTATCCGTTCTTTCCTAGTTCTTGGAATTATAGATATACATACCGCCGTCGATTGGTATTTTGAATTAGATGGATATATATCTCAATTGAATACCGATTGGAAGCTCATTGAAAAGTCACATTTGCAATAGCAGACCGGTTAAAACGCTTTCACACACGTTCTCTACTGTTCCGGCGAAATAATTGTCTGCGTTTGGAAATCATCACAACATCCCTCTCCCAGCGAATTTGTGATAAACCGGTTACGAAATCTTGTTTTAATTAAGGCGGCACATCTGTTTCATAACACATCTGACGTCATGGTGGGAATGCGCATTCATGGATTCATTCGACTGACGAGTTCGTCGGAACCTTTCGCTGGAACCATGACCGATTTTCGCGTCAAATAACTCCAACTCTCATTCTGAGGGGTAGGCCATTCCAGCAAAATTGCATTTAGGGGAAAATCTGCCAGATTCCTATTTGGAAGAATTGCACCGATTTTTCGCTAAATTAATGTTTCTTTCCCCTTCCAAAAAACACCCTTTTTACGCTCCTCCTGACGTGGACATTGTCAATCGGGCCTTAATTGTCAAACAACACAACACAAAAAATTTAAAAAAACACCAGCAATGCAACCAACGGGGATATAACCATCAAAAAGCTGTCAAACGAATTCGCGAAAAGCGTCATCGAAGCACTCAGCGACACACCCATCACACGGGAAATCGTATTTGACAATGAAGTGGGCAAAGAACGTGAGTCCCAGTTATGTGTAACTGTTTTCGGAAAATTTGGTTCATTTTGTTAATGTGTGAACTTTGGGGTGGGGTGAATTTTCACATTTCTTTAAATGTTCCCCTGAAGCATGTATCCCTGTGGAGCGTTTGTGGTCGAGTGATGGTAGAATTTTCCGGTTGACCAGAATAGTTTTAAAATCATTAAGTTGTACGGTATGGTAAATAGGTGATTTCATCATCATTTGCAGTCGAAACTCTCCACAAGTCATGCGGTCCAGTTTTATCTCCTGCTGAGAAACGAGTAGTAATTCACCTGGATGTGGTGTGCCAGTTCTGGAACAAAATCATCTGTTTTTTCTATTCGGGATCCACGAAGCGAAATCATAAGATTTTGTTTTACAAAGTTTCCTTGATGCGAGTATCAACATCCTTCTTTCTAGTGTTTATGTGGCGTATAACTTAACCAACTTCCGATCATGCTGTTCCGTAAGCGGTATGAATTGTGAATTATATCTTCTTCCACAGTCTGAAGTAACAAGTACAGCGAGATTGGAATTTAGTTACTTCTAAGTGTGTTTGACTGAAGAAACAGAAAATTTTCTGTAATCATTGGGTCTATTGGAAATTCACACAAAATTGAAATAATTGCCCGAGTTTCTGTAGCCGTGGGTCGTTTGCTATGTGTCTTGTGAATTAGGTGCTTTTAAGAAGGAGGATCAAAGTTCAAACCCAGAAAAGCCTAGCAAGGCTCCATCGGATGACACGTTTTCATCGAAAATCCTCAATTAAATTCCTGACATTTCATAGATGTCAAGATCAACACAAATCTGTTGAATATTTGTAGTTAAGTCACTTCATTGAACACCTCATGCATCTGCTCTGTAACGTTCAAGGATTTGCTAATCGTCCGTATGCTAAACAGAAGTGAATCCTGCAACCGTCAAAGCGTAAGAGTTATTCGTTAGAACCTATGACCAATAAGTCGTATGTATTCAAGGTGTACACATCAATCAGGTCAACACTATTTCGGCAAGTGGGTACTTGTGACAAGCATCAGCGATATATGGGAACATATCACCTCTATTATTGAGGGGTTTACAGCTCAAAGAAGACGTAGGATATTCCACACACTGTGTCAGAGCAGCATCTATGGCTCTAAAGCAAATTGGATAACTTAAAAGGGCTGGTAAACAGTTTGAAGTGGCACTGTTCCCACGCTTACAATATGCGTTGTTTGAAACACGCCCGGAGTATGCCATTTAAATATGCAATCTATGGCTAAACCGCGAAATAAAGGCTGTACAACGTTTGCAAAAGTTGGNTCTGTATAACCAGACATGCTCCGAAAGACTGCAAACATTGGGGCCTTACTCGTCTCAAAACCATCCACTAGGGGGTGACTAATCGTTACATACTACATACTGCATGAACCCAATCACCTATGCCGTTATGTGTTAAATTTATAGCAAAATAATCATCTCAGTCTCATAAATTACCGGTATCACTCGTATGTAATCAGTGTGCGATTTATGCAGTTCTCTTCTTTACCACTTGTGCGTATTCCTACAGTTTACGTATTCAAACAGCAGCTAGACAAAACAGAATATTTCAATAACTGTAAATGATCATACATTTTTTAATCATTATTATTTGCTATTTGTAAATTTATGTAAAAATCCTATGGAATATGATAAGCGTTGAACGTTGAACTTTGATTCGGTGTAGGAAACGCTGCAAACAATGCGTGTATGACGGCCATGCCTGTGTCCGAATCCTGTTGATAATTCTCCAATCTTAGGACATTTAGTTGTCATAAACCACAATGTTGCAAGTTTTTATTCTCTGTTCTACCTCGTCCCGTAAAATTAATGAATCAGGGGCTTGAAAAATGCTGCAAAGAGATCCCCTGTGTTATTGATCCCAATGCATTTGCATCAACAAAACTTGTTCGGTGAACATCATTTGCAGCATAATCCCGATGGCAAGCGAGAGAGACAGAGCGCGCAACGTGGTTGACGGCATCCAGTAGGAATAGAAATGGTTTGTACGTGAAGTTTCAGATATCTAAAACTATTGTTGCAAGCCAATGTGACCGCAAATAGTCACAGTTTGTGTAAAACGAACAACACACTGATCTGCTTCACAAGTTGTGCGTGTACCTTTGATCCATTGATGCATAAAACCCTAGTGCCACCAATGTTGACTGTACTGAGGTACCTCGAAACGAATGAGAATCTCAACCATGGGTAAGAATTGAAAGTAGAAAATCATACGTTCTAGAACTGTCGATTTCTTTCTTCCTGGTTGGACCAGGAGCTCAATGGCAAGAGGAACCACTACGCCAACGGGCTATTGGTACTCGAACTACTTAAGCCGTGTAAACCATTCAAGCGTTTTATTCCAGTTCTTAGCAAAAAACGATTCTGCCATTCAGTTTCATCATATTTCTTATTTGCTTGTCGCGGTGAATCCGCTTCTGGATTAGCTAACTTACCACTAGGAAACTTGTGTAGACGTAACGTCAATAGTCACAATGAATGTGAATATATACAGTTATATTTTTACAACATGCAGAACTATAGTGCTCCATTATACTACCTAACAATCGGTAAAAGCACCTGTTTACCTTGGGTTAAGTAGGCTCTCCGGGGATTTATAAGCAACCAGGTGGAGAAATACAGTGAAATGTTGTGACATTCTCTTAGTTAATGAATCACGTGGTGAATTATATCAAAATTGTTTAAATAAATGCAATACACCTGGGCATTAGTTCATGTTCCGTAATGTGCCAGGTTAACAGAGATCCTCATCGTTTTCGAATCGGTGTGTCAGAATCGCTTAAAGCCACACTATATTGAGGGTGACTGAAACGGGAAAAGAGTGGCATTGATAAAGTAACGACTATTAATGTGTTCCACGGGAGGCCGATCGAAATGTTAACGTTTGGAACTACTGATGAATCGGGACAGCCTACGAAACGAATGCATTTGTTTACCCATTGAACAATAAAACAGAAGTTCAGGGTTTGTACACCAATTTCTATTCAAAAATAAATATTTTTCGTCGTATCTATTGCCGCAGTTCACAACCAGATCGGCTCATCAAATAGCAGAAAATCCATCACGCGAGACATTATTTTCAATGTGTGAATTTAGGGCAAACTTGTCAGAATGAACTGTGCACAAACTATCGTACTGTTTTAGATATTCCATATCTTCGACAAAATAACATGTTTAGTGGGCAACAAGATTTCAGTCTAAATTAATCGCGAATTCGGTTTTCTGCTTATGACAGTTTTCATTAGTGAAACCCGCAATCCATTGTTATACTTATTGTGATGTGAAAAACCTTTATTATCGAGTGGCTTGTGAAGAGAGGGAAAGAACGAACGTTACGTTGGAAAGTACACCAACCACCACGAAATGGACACATCATTTGAAGTCCGATATTCAACAGTTTTGTGAAACGCACATGAAGTTCTAAGCAGTAAATCTTCCCTGTTAATTTGTGTGACATCCGTAAGTCTGTTGGACTTTATATTATTCCATTAAAATTGTGTGCAGACGTTATGATAGAAGTTGAACCTCCGGTAAAATATTTTGGTCCATACACGAGTAAAATCTTAAAAAAAACAATAATTTTCTTTTGATAGTAATATTTGTATATTACCCAAGTAATCAGCACGGGTGAGCTTTATCAGCCGGTAAATCAGAGAAAATTCAATTACACAATTCAATCTGTTACTTCCTTTCTCGAAAACATGCTATTTCATCTCAGTCGAGGATCCTAATTGCATTTCGTGTTTGTGGTTATCGAGCACATTCGATGACCACGCATATCGTGAGTTCGATTTTGTGTGATCTTACAATTAACCCTTCCTGCCCCTCCCCCTCACCCCGCCGGCCCCCCGGCCCCGACTGCCTCTATCACTGTTTGCACAGTGTGCAGCATTATCAATTTTGTGCTTGCTGTGTTTTGTGACTGAGAGAAAATGAGGACCCCAACCCAATGCAGTAGAAGACTGGTTTTGGAATTCGCACTTCGCACAATTCATGTCAATGATGTTTGTGAATTGATCATTATATTTTGTGGTTTAATTTTTGTTTGAAAAATCGGTGAATTGTTTGCAATACATGTGAATGCCTTTGAAGTAAAACCTTTTCATCATGCTTAGTACCGCAACTGGAAAACAACGGACAGGTAGCAGTTAGCTCATTCAATTGCAGAACAAAATTAAGAATAAGATCACAGTTTCAAAAGAGAATAATTGTCCACATTTATTTCCCGCATAACGCAAAACCAAATACAGCGACAGTTAAGTTATGATGAGAGCAAACCAGATTGTCCTCAGCATCTTACGTCGAAAAGTTTCTAAACACATTGCTCGCTAATGTGGAGAACTCACACGCCGACTTGAAACGATTTGTCAGATAGTAGGCGAAGGTGATTCGGAATCGGTTCACCAATTTGGACATAACACACTGTGCTATTTTCAAAATCTTTTCCTTCAGTTGACGACAAAACTAGTGAAAATATTCCGCAATTCCACCATGATTAAACCGTGTATGCTTACTAAAAGCTTGAACAAGAGATATTTCATTGGGTATATTCTTAGGTTCCTACCCCAAAACTGTCCCGTAATTCTCACCGTGAGCTCTGTCGACAAAACAGTGGTGTGACCAAAAGGTCACCGCTGGGACCGCTTTTCGCAAATGGGTTTTTGAGAAAACCAAAAACACCCATTCATCTATCAAAAATGTAAACACCACAATGATGATATTTTTTGTGTGATCAACACAAGGTCGGATCAAAATGAACGCATGAGTTTACAACTATCCATCCATATATGATGTTCCTAGGAAACTGTTGTTTATGGTTATGATTGCAGCATTCGGTGCGTTGAAAGACAAACGCATTCCTTTTTCGAAGCACTGTTCTACTGTTCGAGGTAATAGTACATCTTGTTATTTTCCTAGTTAATCGGAGAAGAAAGATTTTCGATGAAGACAGGACAGAAGAAAATGTCGCACTCTTGGAGCAATATTTGCAGGCAATAAACATCTGGAAAGCTTGTCTAACACTCAAATCTGTACAACGAAAACATTTTGAAAAAGACCGATGTTGGAAAACAAAAATCAATACACATTTATTCACAATTCAAGAGGAAAACTTCAACAATAATTATAAACACAGGAGAAATGTTTGCTAAGTTTGATGTGTTGTTCGTTTCCCAGCCGATCGCATGGTTGCGATGGAAAGATGAACTTCCAGACTCGGTGGTCTCATACTATTCATACCTATTTACTTCATCCTGTAGATCCATTTTACACAGGCCTCAAGGTTAGGCTTTTAATCGAACTGATTCCTGTACACCACCCCGCATTGTTAAACACTGGAAGTCACGCACCAATGCAATTGTTTCACACCTGCAAAACAAACCACTCTGTGAATGTAACCGAGGTATTATGGCTTCGTATCAGTTTTGTGGTGAATTGCTAAGGCCGATTGGCTATCACTACCCACATTAAAAGCAGTTGGTGGTTCTTCTCGTTACTCTACCTCCCCCCCCCCACACACACAGATACACTTTAGAGGTCCTAAAACTGTTTGTAGATTCTTAGGTCCCGATGATCCGTCAGGTCAACTCTTGGAATCTCTGCAGGAGAATTTTTCCTAAAAAAGTGATTTGACTTGAAGTATGTTAATCCAAATTTACACCACGTATCACTGTGCTGTCTATATTTTTCCGTTTTCCTGGTCTGATTTGCCTCCACAGTTGCTTTGAGTTAGATGGACAAGATAACTATTTCGGAAGTTTGATCACCTTCCGATAGGTTGTTGATTTCCAATCTGATCACTTCGTTTCACACCTATAGCTATCGTTAATCCAATCAAGTGATTGACCTTTCGTTCGAGCTAAGTTCATTTGCTCAATTGAAATGGAAGCACGAATGAGTGTTGAGCAGTTTCACTTCATCTCTGTCGTGTACGTGTTGAGCACGTCGTTTGTGGGATCATTCTGTGAGGAAAGCAAAATATCGGTTTTTGACGGATGACACGAGCTTTTCCAAGCTCAGATCGAGCGTGTCGCGACAGCCAGTTGAGGGAGGGTGCGTAAATCCATCATTGATGGGAAATGGGAAGTGGGCGGGAAAGCGGTGGATTTTAATTGATGATTGAAACGGCTTAGCTAGTGCACAGTATCTCACAGATTATGTTAAACGGGCAGATTTGTTAGTTCCACGGTTCGAGATCGTATCACTCTTGATGGAAGGCAGCTTTACTCTCCAAAAATAGGCTGTTTTTGGTACTTCGTTGAACGATTTACTGCAGCGCATTTATTAAAAGACCAAACAATTGTTAAGAGAAGACACAATTGAAAAGCATGAAAAGTTTCGTATGAGATGATGCCCGCTTGTATGTGTGCTGTTTCTGAGCGTAAAAGGGTGGGTGTGTGTGGAGGCGGCTGGCAATAATCTAAGCTGTTAACGAACTTCCAAACTTAACCTATTTCGATCACCTTCCGCTGACCATTCGGAGAAGATGAGAAGCCTCGCGTATATCGACTGTTTTACCAGACTCAGTTCAATGGTCAGTATTGGCTGAAACTTGTTGATGCCTGGTTCAGCCAGCTAGAGTGGTACTCATTCATGCGATCCGATAAGCGCCTCATCGTGCCCCACAGGAGCAGATGGATAGATCAAAGTGAAACGAGGTTGCTTCCAGGAGAAATCGGTCCTTTTGACATATAGATAACTTGAACAGAAAGCGGAGTTCAACTGCGAAGGATGAACACTCGATCGATGATTGAATTCATCTATTCAGTATTTATACGAACGCGTTTCACTAGAATAAAACGGAGAGATAAAAAGGGCTTCTTGGTCACTATTTGCGTAAACACTAGGGTGCGTGTTGTCAAAAGTTCCCACATAAATGGTTCAGGGTATCAATTTTGTGGAAGAGCATTCCGAAGCTTTTAGCTCCCCTCCGGTGGACCATGAAGAACCTCTTTTTTTGAATAAGAATTTTGAACTTCTTCAACAGATTATTGACCTAGTTGTTAACCTTGTAAATACACATGTGCAATCGTTCAAAGATCGTTTGCAGAAAGTTGATCCCTCTTAGGATTTTGAAAACAACCGTTCTCTACGTAAGCCGTGGAAATATCTGCCAATAGGTCAAAATGACGAACATACGGCTATTCCGCCTTTCTCCCGAACATTAAATTGCACCATTAAATTGAAGTTGTGCTATGCGTACATATACGAGAGAAGTCTCATGATTTTATCCTAAGATAGTAATCCAAGCTTTCCGGAACTATCGAAGTAGTTTCGATGGATTCATTATTTCCTTCGAGTGGTATTATTGGTAACTAATAACGGTCTGCTAAGTGACAGCACATTGATTTGCGAATAGAGTTTCAAGCTTTATTGGGTCCAATTACACGATCATGGTTATCATATTGTCCAAGCCTATAGAATTCGACATCTTTGAAGCATTGAGTTCCCTTTATCCATTTCATCAAAACAGAAAGAAGACAAATGTCGCGAGATGTTAACATTTCGTTTAATCTTCTCAGTCGCTGACTTAAAACAATCATCCGATGTGCTATATATGTGCCTGTTTGTTTTAAGTCAGCGACTGAGAAGATTAAACGAAATGTTAACATCTCGCGACATTTGTNCATCGTACAACGAGATACGGTGAAACGAACTTCACTGATCGCTGCCAAGCTCGCAATGTAGAAAAATCAAGTGATGAAGCACAATATGGGGAGGAATTGGGCCTAATTGGAAGGAGGCAAGTAAAGTAAACCTCTATGATTAACACACACAGTACACAATCTACGTGTGCATACATACATTTTCAAGCATTCTGACCCCATAAGAAATGACAACAAGAACGCCAAGAACGTCGGTTCGCTGCCAGATCCTTCAGTGTCTCCAACCGGTCAGTTGCAGAGTTTTTCGGACCCCAATCTGAAAGACGGGAGATACCGATTCGACCTAATGACTTTGTGCATTTCTTCATGCCTCTTTTCCACGTTATATTTTGACCTCCACGCGGTTTCTTCCAACCTGGAGCCGCAACTGCGAATAAAGCGCGGTGCGGCAGACGATGACTGGGCATGTGCAATACGTGTCCTAAACAACGAAGCCGGTTAATCTGATTTCGAATGGACAACTAATTCTTCGTCGAATCATTACCAAATGTGCGGCACCTTATCTCCCATTTGCTTACATGCTCGCTCCATCCAATCCGCGTCAAACTGCGTAAACGTCGGTAGTCCATGACTTCTAGACGAGGAATATCCTTCACGCGCAAACTTAGGGTCTCACAAACATAGAATAGAACAAACCGCATACTGGTGCAGTATACATGACCTTTCAATTTCAACGAAACATCGCGCCGGCACCAAAGGTGTTTCAGTCCTGCGTAAGCTGCTCGAGCCAAGAAAATGCGGGCGGTTACTTCATTGTCTATGCTATCATCATTTGTAACGCAGTTAGCCATAGAGGAGAAATTATGGAGTCCTCGGTCCGGATTGAGTTTTAATGCCTCACAAACTACTGTGACGGATAATCAAATGTGAAACATGGTCTCTTTCCTAGCCGTTTTTTAGACTTGATACTTTTACCGAATGCCTAAAGAGTATTCCGCCTTATCTTTCGCTAGATACGTTTGATACGATCGACAACTGCCATTGCAGTGTGGTATAACGATCACTGTGATGCTTTCGTTGGTAAAGTGCTTGTAGCTCTATTGAACACCTGACGAAGGATAGCCCATTAAAATTTCCGAAATGCACAACGGTGAACAAGTTATTTAAAAAATGTCTGATGCTACGTACTACTGCTCTTTGTAAACGGTGAACATTCAGAAAGGGTGGCCGCGGTCATACAAAGGCTACCTAAGAGAATACAGAAATAGGGAAGACGGGCGGCGTCAGAGCGGGTTAAACCCGGGACTCCCAGATCACAAGTTTGTGACCTAACCACCTGATAACCACCGTCAATGATACACTTTCCACATGAGGTGAAAAAGAAATCAGTCATAATCAGCGTCTAGGGACTAGAATTAACCACCTTGGGCGTTTCCGAGTTAGATGAGCTCAAACATTAGTGGACAGTCTTTTTGGTTCTCAAATAGTGAAACTCTATGAGTAACTAGTCGTACTTTATTTTAGTTTTAGGCATTTGTTGCACAAGAACAAACGATTACTGTTTTACCACTAGAGTGTCTAACATCGAAAACGTTTCAGAGTGGGTTGCAGCTCAAAACTATTGATCCTCGATTGTGCCATTTGAGTACTCGCACGTAGTCTTGATGGGTTATTGGTTAGTTATATGCAAACCTGTGTAACAGCACATAAGAGACGGCAGGTTTTGAAGGCTTTCAGTCAGTTCTAGTATTTTTTTCCTGGATTAAGGAAAGGTTTTACCCACAATACTACTCACAAGTAATTGTGAGTCAAATGCTAAATATTAATCCAGCCTTGTAGATTCGTTAGCGAATCAGTCTGTATCTGCATGGAAGTCTTGACTTTGTGGAAGGCTTTCCATTGGAGTTGAAAGCATGTCATCTATGTCTTCCTTCGTTTCTGTCGGGGGAAAAAACTAACTATCACTGAAGACGACACCTGAACAAACATGATCTGGCTATTTGGTTCAGCCACTGTATGATCTGGTTGGCTTAGTGGTAACGCACATGCCTTCCATGCGATGGGTCCTGGACGGGACGGTGAACANGTGAACATGCACTACTGACGAGCTGCAATAACAGCGAAACTCGAGTCCAGTGCTTCCGAGTGTATGGTTGAGTCAATGAACTGAGGATTGTGCGTAAAAGTAAAGTCCGACGGACATTCAGCTCAAATCAATAAAAAACAATTATCCCACACCACTTCTCACAAGTAATTGTGAGTCAAATGCTAAAAATAGGTATGTAATGCATACAATAGTTTCATTCTTGCTAAGATGCGCTGAATGATTAACTACAGCAGATCGAGCAGTGGCCACAATTTGATTGTTCCCTGAACTATGACCATGTGCAGAAGGGGATTGAATGATGGTGAATCTTTGTGTATGCCTAAACCCACAATATGCTCACGAATGTCAGTTGTTCCAATATTTGATCACACACTCTTATTTACTTAAGTGTGTTAGTAGTGTTCTGACGCACATGCTATTGATTTCGAAACTGATCTATTTTAAGTTTATTTGTGAACAGAATTCAAACCTGATTTGGTGATAGGTTCGTAGCTAAGAGATTTTACACTGTATCCGTGTTCGATGCCGGCATGTTTCAAAATAGATTAGCTCACCTCAGGGACAAAATCTGGTTGTTGCTGGTACTTTTGATTAGGCCCCACCCTGGTGAGGGTTCATGGGTACCGTCGCGGATACATACGCCTTACATGTGAGGGGTCCAAAGTTCAAGCGTTAGAACAGGCAGTGGATGAGTGGACTTTTGATGAGATCTAATCAGAGTAAACCTTGGGTGGATATCGCTTCGTGCGTCTTCGGTGGACTAAAGGTGAAGATGAACATTGAGCGTGAACATTATCGCAGAAGGCCGGTCAGTCAAAATCCATAATGACTGAAGTTTTAACTTTGCTCATAATAAACAGTACTCTTTCGTTCCTTGAGTAACACATCCAGTTGCAATTATCAACTCAAACAGCATGAAACAGAGGCGCGTTCAACGATATTCTGACCAGCTTTTGCGAACCCTTCACAATCAAGCATCTTTATGCAGACATGAAGGCAAACGCATTCAACGTTCTTGTCCTTATGTTGAAATAAACCGTAATAAAAATAAAATTAAAAGTGGAATGGACTGTCCGAATATGGATAACTGCGTGAGTAAATATCTGAGTCTTGGAATCAAACGACTGGGAAATAAACGCTTGAAAAATAGTTTAAATATTTAGAAACAGACGACGAAAATGCTTTACTTCAAATCGCTCTTCTCCTACAAAAGCGATTCTTCCAAAGTACCCAATAACTGAAGCTGGCTTTTGTATGCAATGATCATGGCCGTGCAGAGTGATTGCCAGCTTTATTCACATTGTCTTATGCAATCAACTGCGAGCAACCTTTGCGACCAAGTCATGGCACGATATTTACGCTATTTTCAATGAACGGTTAGCTATCTGTGAGCGTGATCTGATGTTCTGATTGAAAAACCACACACTGTATTTCAGTTTGCCCACATTTGGGATTGTTGCTGGGATTCAACACCAACTTCAAATCAGTTTGTTGATGGAAAGATTCAGATTATTGAAGCGTCCATACATTCGATCTCCCTCTTCGAAACGATATAATAATAATAATAATAACAATAATAATAATAATTTTGACTTTGTACTAACATTTCGTTGAAAGATGAAATCAGCTCAGATCTTTTGATTCAATGCCACCTGCAACACCACATGCAAACACCTATGTCTTATGGTAAACACCATTAAACGGTAGCGGCGTCAAATGTGCAATCAATTTAGGGTGATAATCTCATAAACAACGGATTTCTTCATTCACGTAAGAATGCATAAATTACGCTCAATTGTTTTAGCGTGCAATATTGTATTCATTTCATTCGCCGCAGGTGGAGCAGCCTCAGATGAAAACTGTCTGTACGAGCTAAATCTTAGACAGTGCGTTCAGCGGAAATTGCGTGAATCGGAGCAAGTAAACAGAGCTATGATAATGGTAAAAACCTTTCTTTTTGTCAACGTTGGTCCACTGCCCGCTTTATTATAAGTTACGAGTTTTCTTACCATCAAAGTAATTGAACTTCTTACCTGTTTGTTTTTTGTTCCCGCTGCAGTCGTTTCATTTTACCTGTCTCCTCCGAAGTCTTTCATTGAGCAAAGTGCTCAGTTTATCGTGAGTTAATTGCCGCATCGCGTGTCATTATTTCGTGTTTTTCTGTTTGTGGATAAAATGCATTTGTCTGGAAGTTGGCAGCGAGACGGCGTAATTGAAAATATGAAAAACATTAAAACTCATGTTCGTAAATGATTTCAAGTACATCAAGACAAATCAATGACATTTACTCTGCTCAAGAACAACAACAAAACGATTCCAAGGAATCAGACCTCACAATGAGCCACGTTTAGTGACTTCCTAAGTGCCACAAAATCGTCTGTCCGGACCAACGCACATGCACAACTCTTAGTGTAATTCTGTTAGGTTGAATAGCAACATATGTGACGTGAACAGGGATGAGCACTTAGAGTGTGTGAGGTATCACTCGAATAAACATCTATACTGTATGCGACAGTAGGGAAGAACTGGTGTTTGGCATTTGCGTTTATATTGCATCAGGTAAATGTTTGATTTGGAATAAACGCCATTAAAACCTCATCAGTTCAAAAACGGTCTACACATTTGAGTTATGTAAAGCCCATATCTCTGTGTACTGTTAGCCCACAGCCCTTTCTTGGAGCTAAACAAAAGAAGGGAGGTAGGATTGCCCATTACCTAATTATCGCTGACCATTATTCCATTTGCCCATTAACTACTCTCCCACAGTCCGGCTGGAGATTTCAGTTTTCTGGCCGATTCCTTCCAAAGAAAATCACCACACCAACTAAATCTGAAATTCAGATGCGTCGGAGCAGCTTGCCATTTCAAACGAAGCATTAAAATACTGTTTGGACCAAAGTTTGTAAACAGGGAATTTTGCTTGTAAACAGTAACACATAAAGCACATGGAGTGGGATCACCAACTTAAGGTATTCGCGATTTGTTTCATCTCGTTTCAATGACACCCTGAAAGAAAATGCGTGGAACAAATTATTTTACTCTCTTCCGTTTACCCCACTGTCAAGTTGATTGCCGACAGTTTACCTCGATCGGCAACACAACGGGCACGCGTCTTACGAGAACAGGTAAGTTGGTGTTTGGTTGCTATGTCACATTTTTCAAACGTGAATTTGTCTTAAAAAATAACTAGTAAGCCCATTGAAAACTTCTTTATGTGTTGTTTTGGAATATTGATACAAGGTTTTTTTGGAGAAATGGATAAACCGGTATTTTCATGAAACTCTTGTAAATTCATTGTTATTGTTTTCATACAAAGTGCGGTTTCCAATGAAAGTTTTCAGTACACTGGAAGTTGGAAGTTATTGGAAGTTATTGAACGAATGATTTGCCGAATCATTCCACTTGTCCAAATCGGGAAAACTCTCAAATAAATTTCAATTAGCGGATTTTAAAAGTGCTATACAATGCGTTTGTGACCAATGTTTTTTTCCATACTTGAAGAACAGAAGTTCCTAGTCAAACTACCACCAATATTAGAATAAATGGTTATGAAGTACTATGGAGTGAACTTTGGGTAAACAATGAGATTGCTTTGTTGGGCAATAAGCTGGAAACAAGCTTGTATGCTATCCTTCACAATTTTGGAAATTAAGGTTTAATAATGCTGCATTGGACTGCGATGGAAGTGTGTTTGATGGCCGACAAAGAATAGTGGATAACTGTTTCATCCCGTTTGAGACTCGTCAGCAGTGCGTACGTTTTGTGTTCTTGTCAGGACTTGAAACGCGAGCATTCGGGTTGTAATTTCAACCCCTTTCCCTCGAGCTACATGGTTGACAGTCATCAAGTTGTACGAATGGCTCCATCGGATTGGAGTGGGAATGTTTGGATTCGCCAGTTCGATTGTTCACAGGCACCAACCAGGCACCTTTATTGACTTTAATACAACTGTTTTCTCCCTCAGGTGTCACTCACAAGAAGCTCCAATATTTGACCAAATTGAACTATTCACTTATTTCTGTCCTTTAATTGTGTAAAATATATCCAAAGAGTATTAAGCTTGGATTTATTCATTCGCTCAAGGTGATGACCGTCGACTGTGTTGCTCAGGATTAAGGGTTTGAAGTCCCAACTCGAGGGTTCGTGGTTTCGGTTCTGACAGGACCTAAAAGCACGTACTGTTGAAGAGTTCCAAAACTGATCGAAACAGTTACCCACTATTGTTTTCGGTTGTCACAGACATCGCATTTAAATATATTCCCAAAGATTTTTCTCCTGATAAATGTTCCGTGATGTAAATGTTCTCAATAGCGAACTCAAAAGCCTGTTTTTATTTATGATATTCTTCTAAATGCTTCGTATATTGTGATTAAACCACTATGTTATTGAAGCTGATACGGTCTGGGAACTGTGCGTTGCACATTTAAGTTAAATCGTAATACCTAGGTTTTTATTCCAACGGGGTATACATATGTTGTTAACCAAAATAGTGGAAGGTATGTGGGTCAAGTGCTAATTATACCAGTTAGGTGGAGATTATTTTATTTCACTGTTAAGATAAATACACCGGGGACAAACTAATCCGAGGAAATAGTAACGTGCAGAATCCATGCGACACAACCCAGTAAACTAATAACCTCTTAGTTTACTCCAAATCACTCCTAAAAATTTCAGTAGAATGAAACTTCATCTCTATGGTCACGCGAATATGTAGTGTGCCGGAATGGAAGGCGACTGACTGCAACGTCTTTCGGTGTCGCCTCTCCTTTTTCGATTTTTATAGTGGTTAGACCCTGAGCATTTAGAAATGCATAATCATAATCGGTGGAGCAAAATGTGGCGTAACCATATGAATCCATAATCTAATGTAGATCGATTAGCGCATCCGAGGTTACCGTTAGATCAGTAGAACGCACGATTAGAGAAATTAGATTTTGCTATGGTATTTGGTTGTACCACAGTGCACTGCTTGTTTTGTTTCTCAATTCAAATTCAAATTCAACCCACTTTTTTAAGGCAAAATAGATTATAATAATGCATCAATAATGCATGCATTCACGGTGCGTGCATGCGTGCATGTGCGGTGAGCGCTTCTTCGCGTCCAGCCACGAGGTGTGTTTCAGAAAAGGAAGAGGATACAATTAATTCCATTCCGATCTATCACATTACACTGGCTACGGTATAACGAAAATTTAAATGCCTTCCACTATTCCTCTGGGTTTGGCAGACATCTTTATTTTGGATACAGTTGCTTCACTGCATCACAAGCAAGACGGATTGGCAGAGTAAAACCTCTTCCCGGTCTGTGAATAACGCGGTAAAAACGACAAACCAACGATTCACATATCTTTCACTAGTTATTTGAAAATTCTATTCAATCTCTTTAGCTCATGTAACGTTTGCATCAATCACTTTTCAGTTCAGAATTTGTGAGGCCTACTCTTCAAAGTTCGAACGCAGAATTGTATGCTGGTGACAAATAAAAATGGAAATATTTTTGTGAGAAGTAAAACAGTTTAAGTCGGAGAAAGCCAGTTAAAATAACCAAGGACTAGAGAGTTAATTAACTTCACAATACAAAATACGGACACGAAAACCCCTGGTCTTTTTCACTGTCTCTCCTTGACAGCATGTCAAGACCTGATAATAAAGATGTGAATTCAGCTACATTTCTGCATTCCCGCAAACGGTTCAGAGCTCCTCCCCAGAAACTGATTGAGGGTTTTAATATTCGGCACAAAGTTAGGTAAAATGCTGGTTACTTTTATGGATTCCGATGAAAACAATGAACGAACATTGCTTAGGTTTTCATCACAAAAGGCTAAAAGACGTGCGGATCATTAGAGGCCGTTGAGCGGTGAAGTATACGTTGATACTGCCCGACTGACACAGAACATACCTTCTGAGTCGCTTCGCTCAACCAAATCTGTTCTCTTTTGCCGCGTAACTTTCTGTTTGAACTTAGTTCGAAGTTGTTGGGAGATCTTGCACCGTGGAGTCGGTCACTATCTGATAAAGTCCAGAGCAGTGACACACGAGTGTCAAGTCATATCACATAAAGCTGACGTTCTGTGAACTTCTGAAGGTCGATCAGGTTAACTAAAGCAGCCATTGCATCGGACAAGAAAGTGATTATGGTAGCATTTGAAACTCAATAGGTTTGGTAAATATTTTTCATTGACCAAAATAGAAATAGGAAATATATTTCCTTTTTGTTTTCACTGGTGAGTGAAACGGTTGGTAATCATAGTAGATAGATGTATGTTAAATGACAGCAATCTTTCATTTCTACTCATTTAAGAACAGCGCTCATAACACACAATTGGGCAAATAACGTAAAAGGACTCAAACTTTATCACACAAAACCATTTTGGAGGTAAAAATACTTCAGTGAAATGAACCATGTCTTTCAGAAAATTTATTTATCGTACCTCTTCTCTTAAAACAAAATTGTGTGCATCTCTCACGTAGGATTAAAGTGCTCTTTTGGTGAAAACTGCTAGTTGGTCTTGTTCGTAAAGTCCCCTCGAGATTACGGTAATTTTTCTCTTATTTCAAAAACGAAGTGTTTGCAACTTCGGCGATTAGAGTTCAGGTGAGAACAGCTAGCGTTTTGACCTAATGTGATTGAAACAAAAATTAATGGTTTACAGATGCACTCCTGGTGATTGAAATTGAGAATGAGTTCCATCGAAAATCCTTGAATAGACTGTACCCACATTCAGATACTATTGTCGAAATACATCCAGTTTTGTTTCATTCAAAGTGACAGAAAGTTGCTTTCCCGAGATAGGTTCGGACACCGAGCCGTTTTGGGGAAACGTGAAACCTTCTACTTCCAATTGAAATTTGAACAAGAAAATGCGAAAATGTAAGATTGGTTTACAGAACCATTTCACCACATCTCATCTGGTGTGATAACATTTTGACGTGCGTTGACACATTATCCGGATAGAGCCCAGCTAACATAAGCTCCTTTCTGACGGCATAGGATGAATTTCTATCAGATTCTATCATCACCACTACAAGTCACAGTAACTGTGAGCTTCTGATCGAATAGATAATCGGAATGATCCACCGCGATCTCATTAGTGGTTTGTCTTTAACGGAAGCCTCGTGATAGATGATACGAGAGTTGTATACATTCGATACGTGTGGCATTGATTGAGCTTTAATCATAGAACTCATCTCAAGCTCAATTTTATTGGCCACTCGATCACGTAATTGCGTGCCTGCCGAGTTGGGTGCATTCGCAGCCACAGTCGAATTGGACAACGTCTGAATTGGTGAGGGCATAGATGCAAGTTCTGATCGGTAGTGTTCTTGTCTGGCCTGCGATTTATTGGGAGAAAGCAACTGAGAGGGTAGCGACCAAAGTGAGGCAATTACGTACTAATCAATTCACGTTATTAGCATTATATGATAGCCTAAAGGTGGTAAATAGCTTTCCTACTAACAGACAAAATTCTAGCCTATCGGACGAACTATGAACAACAACTGTTGACTTCTGGTGCAAATTCAATGGATTATAGCTCACACTGCAGTTCTCAGAGGAATGTATTTGTTTAGCTCGATTGATGAGCGTTCGAGAACCTTCAGGTTTTACTGCATAGGAAAAAACCGTGAAAGTATCATCTGGTCTATGTTGATTTCCGGTACCCACGTTTGAAAATAGAACCATCCGGTCCGTGGGCAAATAAATAAGCGAAGAAGAGTAATTATTTGTCCGGTTTATTCTCTCCCATGAAGCGTATGTGATATTGTAGGTGTCAGCTGCAATCGCAACGAGGGCATGCACTGCCTACGTTTACGATCGGATGGCCTATAAACACCCCGGTCAAAATTGGACAAAGCAGATTACGCATGGAAACACCAGCAATTGGTCGATCTGTTTTTGAAACACTGGGTCTTTTTGTCAATCGCAACAAGGTCGGAAGAAGACAGATGTCGCTAGATGTTAACATTTCATTTTATCTTCTCAATCGATGACTTAGAAGAAACAGGCACATACGTAGAATATTGGGTAGGTAATTCAGTAAATAACCGATTACAGATAGGCAGAGTGTTTTACCATTTACAACAATACAAAAACAAAACAACAATAGAACGTATTGCGTCAGACACTTTTGGGCACAAAAATCAAGATGATATAATCAGATTTTTAAAGCCTAAGTTATTGCCAACAGTTGCGCTTTGTGGTTGCGTAATAAACGTTTGAAAGAGGAAGCGGGATCGATTATCTGTCTAGTTGTTATGATAGGTGCTGCAATTGATGAAACGAGATACCTTGTAATGGCATGATTATCGAGCATGGGTTGCGTCATCAACCTCATCAACCGCTTTGGAATGCGGTCGATCATTCGTTGTGATAATTATCGGTTGGTTCTACGTCACCGGAAATGCAGGTGAACTGTTTAACAGCGTATGAGACAGAAACGGTTACCCAGACAGATTCATTGACATCCATAGTAAACAGTCTACAAACGGAACCCATCTCCAACTGTTCCCTATAAAGCGCTTTATATCAAATTATCTTTCAAGGCCGATCACGTTATGAACGATGTGCGCAAAAATTTAATCTCAGCCGAGAACCGTAACTTCCCAGCTACCTAACTTCGACTTAGCACCTCTATCCGTGGTATGGATTTGGACAAATCTATACACGGTTGGCAATCCAGTTC
>UZAN01041796.1:0-22509 GCA_900618425.1 Echinostoma caproni
GATTAGGTAACGTAGGTGTCTCTCGCCTTCCAGGTTGGGGTCCGAAAGACTCCACAACTGGTTGGTTGGAGACACAGAAGGATATGGCAGCAAAACGACAGCGGTGGCGTTGTTGTTGTCGTTTCTTATCAGGTCAGAATGTTTGAAACGGTATGTATGCATAGTTCGATTGCGTACTCTGTGTGTTGACCATAGTGGCTCATCTTCTCCCTTCCTCAAAATAGATCCAATCCCTGTCCACCTTAAATTTTACCACTAACATCGTATGCATTGCGAGTTTGGCAGCGATCAGCGAAATTCGCTTCACTGTATTTCGCAGTACGAGGATGATGATGATGAGGCAGGCCAGCAACTGACTCATGCTTTACACGCCGAATGCGGTCAAGCAGGCATTCAAACAGTCAACCAATCAATCCAGGCAGAACCAGTCCAGTATCTGATTGGCTAGAGCCAGTCGATATTGTAGTAGAGTCCTCATGGCGTGAGTACGTGTATGTGGGTTAGAAGACTGCATCTGTTAATCATTCGATCAACCGATCAATCTGGTCACAGGCAAGCACGACAAACCTACCGCTCACCTGTAGGCCACAGCAATGATCATAGCGAATACCATATGTTTCCATCCCCATGGAACTGGCATTTTGTAAGATGACATAAATCGTCAACAGTGAAGTATCTAATGAGCTTCGAGCTGTTTCATATTCGGTACTCCGAATTTGTAGACGGCCCCTGTCCCTCCGTTCGAAGAACATACAATTCGACCGACATAGAACTGACTTCTAATAGAATGGGATGTGAGGCACCACCACCACCTACTACTATGTTGTCGATCGAGTATTTTGTTAATGGCTCAAGACAAAGTCCTTTGAGCTAATCTCCTACTTTGGTTTACCTAGCTGAATAGTAAAACTGCTCAAATAACTGAAATGACTAATGGAAACCAGTGCGAATGTCACACCGTCATTCGACTTCGCTTATCTCAGTTGACAGTATGCAACGCTTAACTTACCAACCTTTTCCGGTTTGGTTGGTGATATAACATGTTAAAGGGTCACATGAGATGAAGAATAAAGCATATGGATCTTTGGAAATCAATGCTATGTTTGTAAGTTAGTGGAAATCCAATTGCTTTTTGACAGAACAAATGATGAAAAACAAGAGTTATTCATCATTTTGTTTGCTGGATCTGTGTTTTACTTTTCACAAACTACACGTTGATGAAATTCAGATATGAGAAAGTATTTTTCTCCTCGATTCGCCCTGCTCACATAGGTTCCAATCGCACGTGTTCAAACCATGTGTAAACTATTGGAGGTGTTACTCACACACCCCGGTTGTCCTTCGATGACTTTGGATAAACAAAAACTGAATCCCATTTTGGCCATGTCTTTCGTTTTCTCCATGATATGGGGACTGGCCGGTCCATCGATCGATGCGAACTGGGATTCGGTGGACGCGTTCATACGCAATCTGTTCGATGATTTGGGTGATGCTCGGGTAAGCAAATCGGTCAACCACCTTTTTTTTTAATTTCCTCATCACTTCAACCACTATTTTGAAGCAAGTCTAATCGTAGAACTCGGAAAGATCTCCGGGCGGGGGATAGCTCAGTGTGGTAACGTCACAAAATGATCACCCTGGAAAATAGGTGCACGAATCCCACCACCACTGCGTGGCTTTCCCTAGTATATATTGTATAGCAGTCCCGTTTGATTGGATAATAATAATTCTTTCACACGATCTTATTTGAAACAAAATGCCGCACAGTGAAAGATTATATCGGTGAGATTAAGATTAGTAAACCTCCCAGGGATATTACTCGATACTGTATTCTGTCTTGACAAGCAAACATTTCCGATTTAGGCAATGAGTTATTGACTTGGAACTAAATTTTCTATTACACACTGATCCACATGATATTCAGGTTTAGACCGACCTTGCTTAAGATCGAAGTAAACCAAGGCTCGTCGATCGCGTTGAAATTGTAGAGAGGTGCTACGCTGTGTAGTGTGTGGACAACCGTGGATAGTTTTCTCACGTTCCATCCGTGAGAATTACAGTTTTTTTCTTCTCCGATTGAGCTTAATGACGCTAAACAATCCTAAATAACTGCATCACGTTGTTTTTCCGGCTCTTCACTTAATGATTGATTTGCTCTATATTATTGATTAGATTAGATTGATCCTCAGATGCCCAGTTGGTAAGTCTAATACCACCTTCGTGATCAACTACAGCTCATCAGTGTGTTCATGTGTTACCCTGTTGGGGTTTGTACGGGAGTAGCTAGACGATGGAATTATAGCTTACATCACTTGACTACAGTATTCCAAATAGCAAGTGACGTTTACTTGCTCTACTGCCGCACCCAGTTTGGTTGAAACTGGGTGCTGGACCATCCGAATCCGACATTTGAATTCTGAACACAGCTTTGACCAGTTGAATCCCCTGTATCCAATTCATCGAAATCGATCGAAGACAAATGTCAGGAGATTTGAACATTTCTTTTAATCTCCCGAATCTACACACAGCGACTGCGATAAAAGGTGGCCATATGTGCACCATCAGTTAGGATCAGCTCGAGACTGCATAATCCCAGCTGCTCAACTCAGACTCTACTAGCGCAATTGACTTGGACAAACGTAAACATGGCCGGTTCTGACTCACACAACTTAGACCAGTTGCGATGACGCATGTATAAGCAGGAACAAAGACTGTCAGCTATCGCAACCGATTGCCGAACTGGTTGACCTCATTTCTTCTTCTTGTAGACCGCTTACGCAATCTCAGTGCTAAAATTTTGGCAATTACGGAAGCGTTGCTTGTTTATTCGAGGACATCGCCCAGTTTTACACATACCAATTCATATGGATACAGGCAACCCGTTTTCCGTGGAGTTGACCTTTTGCTAGGTAATCCTTGTTTGCCTGTACACGATCATTCACCGCAATTGATCAATCCATTGTGGCAACACCATACTGTTCACTACATCATCCACCATATTGGCATCGATCACTATTACAGACGCAATTCGACACATGCTACCGTACGTGTTCACTTTGCACAAACATTATGTACGCATAGTCCAACAAAAATAGAGTGTACTTTTTGGGGATGTGGATGGTTCTCACAAGATCACCATTTTTTTTCCTTTTCCGTTCGAATCACACCTCTCCCCCCCGTCCCTCTCTCCCCCCTCCCCTCCTCCTCGAACATCCACTTCTTTCCCCATTGCCCTTTTTTGTGTAGCTTCCACAACATGGTGATCTGTGGTCATGTTATGTGGACATGGATACGCGACGTATGGACAGTTGGGAAAAAATGCTCGGCGGATTTACCTACTCGAAATCTGTACCATTTTTTGATATGATTGTCCCGACTATGGACACTGTTCGTTATGGCTATTTGATGACAAAATTGTTGGCCGCGAATCAGAGTGTTCTATTTACCGGGCTTACGGGAGTGGGAAAAGTACGTATGACAAGGATATTCTATCAATATTGTGATTATATATAAATGTATATATATATATATAAGTTTGTGTAAGCATCTAAGTATTTTCCAAAGGGCTCGCCATAGAACGCAGTAGATTTGCATTTGAAATATTTGGTCCACTCATCCCAGGTACTTTAATGCAATCGCTTCACTCAGAGAACTTTCACGCGTTTCAGAAATTTGGTGAGATGATTAAGCAACCATGATATGCAATCGAACGTTAGATGTTTGCATCCCACCACTGCCGTCTTAGTTCACTGCCTTTCTATATCCTCGGATAACCGTTTATAGACCGTGCACTGTTTTCTGAAAGTTCTCCATAGTATATATCAAGAATAGTAGAAGAGAATTTAAAAAGAACTATCCTAACGTCATCATCCTCATCTGATGTTTTCGTGGAGGTGGTAACGAAGGCGTATATTTTCCGTATTCGTAGTGAACTGTCAGGCTTGGGTTCACCTGTGCATTGGATTAGCAAACGCCAGTTGACATACATGGTGATAGCTTGGTTCCAAAACTTTCATTGGCTCAGTCATATTGCGCGCAATAGATTATCCTGGTTTCTTTGAACAATTACATACGGGAAAAGATCAGGAGCCTCGACTAGGATGCAAAAGCTATTAACATGTCTTCACAACGTACGATCGACCAACGGCTGGGAGTTGGGTGGACAACCCAGTGTGAAAATCTCCGTGTAATCTCATTGCTGCGCTTTTCGAGCACATTATATATATATATATGTATATATATATATACCACCGGCTTGTAGACAAGCATGGGGCCAACGCAACAACAATAATTACAAAAACAATGAAAGGGGACAGGTGGATTGGAGTACAGAACAGAGTGACACGGGGGTGAAACATTTAAACACGGGAAAATGTGTTTACCGTATACCTTTTGATATATTTTGTTTTTTTTTACGGGACACGGGATTTCGACAGGCAGACCGTGCAACATTCGCGCCACTGATTTCTATTCTGGGCCATATCTCTCAGCGTCTCTAACCGACGACAATCCTCGTTCCTTGGTGCGATTCCGGCTGCCCAAACTTCACGAACCGATAAAATCAATCTAAGCCGTTTGACGGTCATTTTGCCTTTGAAACTGGCTTTCTAAAAAAAACATCTGACACGGCTTGAAAGTTCATGTGTGGATAGAGGTGAAAAGCTAAATTGAGTGAGGTTCACTGTTCTGACACGTGAGTATCGCAAACTACTTGATTTATATATCACTAACAACACCATAATACAACTGATGTGGCATATTCCAGTTATTAGACCACCAGAATATTTTTACAACGGTGAATTTAGTCATTACCTCCAAGTCGGATACTACTAATTTTTCGGGTTCATGTATCTACCTTCGATAAAGTCGAGAGTTTTCACTTAATGAAACCATGATAGGGGGTACAAAGGAAACAAACGAACACGAACATTTATATTCTACCCCAAAAGATAGGTAGACAGACAGACAGACAGGTAGATAGACAGACGGAGATATATATATTTTTTCGGCATTGTCTAGTCATTCACATACTACTTATTATGAAACATAAATATATATACATACATACATACAAACATACATAAATACATACATACATACATACATACATACATACATACATACATACATACATACATACATACACATACATACATACATACATACATACATACATACATACATACATACATACATACATACATGCATACATACATACATACGTACATACATATACAGACAAACAAACAGATTGACTGACTGACCGCCAGGCGGACAGACAGACAGACAGACGGAAAATATATGATTAAAGTTGGCCTAATGGTTATGAGAGGTAAACTATACACATACACACATCAAACGGAATTACAATCAGAAAGTAAATACGAATCAAGGGTTTGATTGAGCATTGATAAGGCGATAAACTGTCTGAAGTTTTATTCTGAATAATAACAGTTTTTCTTCGTCTGAAAAAATCACTTATTCAATTATATAACTGAATTTCAGTGAGGAAGAAATGGTTGATTTGTATCTGGCAATAGAAATCAAACGCGAATACGTGGAGTGTCGGAAAGGGGATTATAACAGGCAATCCACAGGCCGGTTGACTACCACCGAGGATTTTCCGCGCTGATGAAATATACGTGCCACTAACTTTAACTGTCGGAGCTCGAGGCAAACTGTGTTTCCCGTGTTCGATCGTGGTTGCCACGTTTTAACTTAGGAATAATAACTTATGGTCAGCGTCCAAAAGGATTCTGGCTTAATGAATACAACCTTCGGACTGGTATGTCTTTTATTCCGGTTTCGTTATTTACCCCGTATTTTATTTGCCCCTGCCATTCCGCTTAGTCCATTGTTGCTCGTGGGACATTGAACACGATCGCAGCTGAATGCGGATACGTGCCGACATTCGTGAACTTTTCCGCTCAGACCAGTAGCAATCGAACACAAGAAATGATTGAAACCAAATTGGAGAAACGTAAAAAGGGTGTTCGAGGCGCTCCACGGGACAAACGTGTCATTCTATTTGTGGACGATTTGAACATGCCCAAACAGGACACGTATGGAAGTCAACCGCCCATTGAGTTGTTGCGTCAATTTCAAGATTTTGGTGGGTTCTACGATCGGGACAAGTTGGAATGGATTGAGATTCAAGACATGACTTTGTCTGCTGCTTGTGGTCCACCGGGTGGTGGTCGAAATTCAGTCAGCCCGCGCCTGATTCGACATTTCTCTGTTCTGGCTATACCTCCACCGTCTGAAGTCAGTTTGAAGCAAATTTTTTTGGCCATTATTCAAGTAAGTTTACCCAAAACTATTACTAACTGGCTACATTAAACGCCGGAAGTTTGTGGATGGTGTCCGTTCATAAGTCACATGATTGCACTCTTCACGTTACAATCAAATGTCTGAAACAATATTCATGGGATCAGGATATTTTTCCATTTTGGTGCGCTGGATAACCTGATACTTGATTATCGTCTGTTTGGGATTAATTAAACGCAAAATCGATCAAATTAATTACTCGATTTTCCGCAAACTGTTTCCGCTATGAGACGTGTTTTATATACAGTACAAATTGTTGTTTGGCAGATTGAATGTTTTATGTTGACATTATAAAACATTCAGTAGTCCAGGTGGGATTCGAACCCTCGCATGGACGCTGCCTACGCTTTTGCTCAGCGCACGCTCTACCAGCTGAGGTGTGAGGCCACACCGCATAGCACTGATCTTTTCACATTCAAATTACTCATCCACCTTACAGAGGCATATAGTGGTTCAGTTTTATTTTACACAATTCTAAGGACCTAGTTCTTTTCAATCGATGAATAACAAAAATTAGCGAAAGTTAGCCATATGAAGAAAGCTCAAATCGTTATCAACTTCATACCGCGTACCCTAATTGGCAATGATTTTAAAAGTTGATTGGTTACCCTAAAGCACACATTGTGTTCTGTTACTTGTGGTTTGTTTATTCTACCGAATTAATTTGATTCAAAACAAACAAACAAACACCACGTTGATGATTGCAAATGAAGCAGATGTATGAAGCATAGGTTTTCTGCTTCATTTGGATAGGAAGGAGTGAATCGGATTGAGTTCACGGGTATTACAATTTATCGACAAGTTTCAATTCCAATCTTCAAGCGATGTGATACGGTTTTCTTTATTTCTTCCAGGTCTGTGTCTACAATTCTGTCAATTACTATTGACGGACGATGGATATTCAACTAGCGGATAGGCCGTTGTCCTTCAAGAGTGGTTATTTTTTATCACATTCCCTAGGGATGAACAGTCGAAAGGGATTAATCATTATGGTCATGATAGCCGGCAACCTAAAAACCGAGGAAGTGGTGTGACCAACGACATAAAGTTCCGGTAGAGCATGTGTGATATTGAACCGGACACTCAGTGCATCGGTGTACGTAACAGTCCAAACCATGCCTAACGTAGTAGTAGGATAATAACTGGACGGTTTGATAAGAATAGACTTCTTCAACTCACAGGATTTACCCATTGATTAAGATCATATCGAGAGGCCAACATGAATTCCACGAAATCATTATCAACTGTGTCCAATCATACATTTATCTGAAACAAAATTCATATTGGTCAAATAGAAACGAGAATAAGTGATGTGCATTTTGATGCGCCCAAAACCAATTCCAAACTGAGGTGGTGCTTGGATTACGCAATCAAAATTAACTGTTACATCACTTGAATCAACTTTCCTCGTGCGCAATTTAGGCTTCATGATGTTTCTCGGCCCGTCCATCACTAACATCCAAAAACCTGGTGCTCCTGAGGAGTCTGGTCGGACTCGATAAGAACTGAGCTTAACACAGTTCCACTACTACCGTTTTTGTCATTGTGGATTGATACGGTGAGATACCTGCTTTGTCGTTCGACCTGCGTAAGTCGCACTATAAGGGCACTTGAATCGATGGAAAACCATATTCGAGATCAACATAGGTAACTTTTCTTTGCTATGACATCGAGACAGGAGACTAATTTATATACGTTGCGCTAGACTCTCTGGATGGGGACATCGGGATCATTGGTTAGAGGCACTGAGTTATGCGGCTAAGTGTCGTGAACAGTGGCGTTCGTGCATTTTCTCACTTTCTTTGAAACCCTAGTCCACTGAAATTCGCCATTGTCTCTTCTACTACTCTTCTTCTCTTCTCTTCTACTTCTCTTCTACTATTCTACTATCCAATTTCCTCTCATTCTCCCACTGCTTTATCCTAATGGGCAGCCAAAAGACAGCAACCAAAACCATGGCACGAAATTGCATGGCTGTAAAAACTGAAAATGAGTTTATAGTTACAACGGAAGCACGCATCTTACCTTAGCGGTACAATGAAGNCAATGAAGTGGTTTCACTGTAGGGGATAAATACTGTCGGCGGTTGCACTTCTGTTCAATGAAAAATAATCTACTTCTCCGCTCGATACATTTTTGTTGGCTTCTGTTCAATTCACTTACAGTCGACTCACTTTTTGAGATAGCCACCTTCCAGTAAAGTTCTCTTCACTGGTTCCAGTTGATCTCTTAAAGCATCTTCCGAACAGATGTGTCTTGATCTCCGTAGGAGACAGCGTACTGGGTCACGTTTTTGATAGAGTGAGACGAAATTGTAGAAACGTATGTAGCCCACACTCTACGGAAAGACCTCAAGCCGTTTAAATAGTTGCTCATCCAAAAACAGGAGTCACTCGTTCTCCTCCAATTCATTTGCCATCTTGATTGGCGAATGTGTCGCTTTGAAAATCTGATTTAACGTAATCGAGATTGCTGTTCTCGGCAGCCTCGCAAAATCTATCATCTACGTAACGGTCACATTGGTCAAAGAGTTATTGAGTACCAAGTGCACACAAGGTAATTTTCTGAAATAACCAAAAATGTGAATCTGAAAAAGCGACTGATATTCTCCGTGGATGTTGTTTTTTTCTTTTCTTTAAAAGTGTCCTATTATTGATGACAGTTGATTTCATCTGTGAATTTATTAGCACAGAATTGACATATGTTGACTACTACCATCAAATGAATGATATTGTTGCTATAACTTTACCTATTTGGCAAAATCCTCCCGACATGTTCATAACCAAGTGAGAGACAACTACGTTAACCCCAGCTATTGGTTTTTTTACAATTAATATCTCCGTTTGTATGCCTTCATTCATTGTGCAAACCTTGGGTAAACATGCCAGGCTGATTGGGGTGGATTATCCTCATAACTATTAAGAATTCGCTTAGTGAATCCACCTGTCCATTCATGCGAACACTCAATGTGATTTCCATTTGATCGTTTTTTTTTCAGGGATTCCTCCGAGACTTCCCGCAAACGGTGCGTGGAGTTGCCGAGTCTGTGATCAATGCGGCCGTGGAAATCTATGTCCGAATGGCCAGGGAGTTGTTGCCTACACCGGCCAAGTCTCACTACGTGTTCAATCTGCGTGATTTATCCAAATGCATTCAAGGTACGCATGAACGACAATGTTGTATGTCAACTTTCAATTTCGGAATCCGGCCAAACATCGTTGTTCTGTTTGATCAAGGCGCCAGTTGTTGTTGTGGTTGTTGTTGTTGTTGGTGGTGGTGGTGGTGGTGGTGGTGGTGATGATGATGATGGTGCATCCTGACTGAAAACCGAAAACGGTCCATTAGATTGAATTAAATTTGTAACACTGTAATAGTAAGCAAATTATTACTATTCAATATGTGAAGCTTTGACTCCATCTTCTTCATTGTACGGCAGCATGCGGTGAATTGAACCTCACCGATCTCTATTAAACTCGTAACGTTTAATGAGTAAACATCGATGTGTAAAGTAGGTAGTGGGTAAGGTTTTTACAGCGTGGGGAAAACTTTTTAAACCGGTTTGTGAAACGATTTTTATGCTCCTTCGTGCCTGAGCTTGACCGTGCAAGGTTTCAGTGAACACATAACGATATTGATACAACCGCCAAGGTTTACTAGAGCAATTAACATATTGGTTCTCTTCGACGATTTCTTTTAATCATACCTGATGTCTCAAAAGGGTTCACGTAAAACGTAACACGGCTCACTGGGTTTGGGGTTTCCAACTCAGTCCTTTCAAAGCTTTTTTGTTAACCCCTACATCTTAGAATATGTTCTTTTCCCGGTGAACAACGACAAGTAAAACCGTGATGATTTAATATTCTATAAATCATGTGTTGTAAAATTCCACAAGCCCGGACCGAATTCCAACGCTAAAATGTTCAGGTAATGAGCAACACTGATTTATTCCAAGATTTTTTTCATCTTCGAGCCTCAAACTTTTATCAGAGAATCTTTTGCTAATTGACATTTCACTCAGAGTTACTTGGAAATAGTGGTGTAGGATAAATGATTGAACATCCTTCGGACTCCATCTCTATATATACAATTCTCAGTTCATCCATTCAATCACACCCAAAAAGCACTACAGACTCGAGTTTCTCTCTCTCTCTGCAGGGCTCATCAGTCGTGCATATCAACCGTAAAGGTTGGGATTTAAGCTCCGAACCTATCGTGTGCAAGATGTGTGTGGCTTAACACTGTGCTACCCAGCTCACACCGGAGCTGGACAGAATTGCCGATTCATGTTTGTACAGATTTCGTCTTCATTGATAGTCAGAGATACCTACAAGTAATTTCAAACTGGAAATTGGTCGTGTATATAGCAAATGAAGCGTGAACTGAAAAGCTCGGAAGCACTGGACAGCTGTTTCGACCTGGTTGGGTCTCATCAGCAATCCATCGACCCGACTGGGGGTCGAACCAAAGACCTCACGGGCAGAACGCAAGCATACTATCCACTCGGCCACCGGGCAGCTGACCAGACTGTTTTTCATTTTCCATTGACACTATATAACACACTCTATCTTTGCGAGCTTGTTGTAGGCCACAGACCTCGCTCATCTCAGCACTAGCCTCCGAGGTTATGACTCGGTTGGAAACAATGACAATCTGACTACCTATTTCATTTAGGTAAGCAACAAGCTCGCAAAGATGAATTGTGCCATATCGTGTAAATGGAAATTGAGAAACTGTATACTACTTGTTAATTTTTTAACCGTTCCAGCTGAACTGCACTACTAACTGTACTACGATAGTTTACCACCCTTGATTTCTAATTTTTCCTATTCATTCTCATTCAACCCGATCCTGGGCAGGATTACTACAAGCAGACACTGGTGTGATCCGTGAGAAGAAAACATTCTGTCGTCTGTTCTTCCATGAGGCACAGCGGGTCTTTCATGATCGACTCATAGATCGAACTGACAAGCAATTCTTCAACGAGATGTTGGCAGAAATGTCCTCAAAATACTTTAGTGAGGTGAGTCAGACAAACGTAGTCACCCCTCCCCCTCCTTCCCTCAAATTGAGACTCGGGAATATGCATACAGTCACACGGAGAAAAAGTGAAATACAGCATCGTAAACTTAAAATAGGAATGTGGCGTAAAAGTTTGAAAATGGATGTTATTTGCGTAGTAATTTCAAAAGGTTCTGTCTAACGGATAAATGATATGCATTGGTACGAGATTATAACGACACGTTGGTTACAGCAGTTCTGTGTGTAGTAGGTGAGTGATATCTGATAGATTATTGTTGCAGAAGTTTTCGAAAGAGGTAAAATTTTTGTCGATGATAAAGTGCAACTAGGGAATACCGCTTGTGCGCGAAATGATTTCAATAGACTGGTGTAGAATCGTGTAATCTTTAACTCTAAGACCGGCAAATAAAACTGGGTAGCAGTAGAGAAGATGAGTGATAGCACAAGAATATACAAATCGAGTGAGTGAATACAGTGAAACTTTCGAAGAACGCAAGCGGGAAATAAAGAAACCCAATCGTCGAATCTTTACAAAAGTGGAATTTAAATGTGAAGTTCAGGTGAGATCTTGGCAGATAGTGATACCGAGGAATTATGGAGAACGTACTGGGGGAACAGGCTGGTTGTCAACATAGAGTACAGAACAATTTCTTTCCAAAGAATGTAGCCGTTCTCCTTTGTCGAGCCAGAAGGTGACATCCCTACGTTAAGAGGCATTGAGAGATAACTTGCAATACGAAGACCATAAGTTTAAGGCAGATAAACTGGTTTGAAAATGTGAGAAGTGGAAATCACCTTGAAATTTGAAACCTATGTTGACATCATCATCATCATACTTACTGAAAAGATCATCTGGGCTAGTGGGAAGGTCATGAGTATAGAAATAGAAAAGAAAGGGGGACAGAATTGCTCCCTGGAGCACCCCTGAGTTGACTGTCAAGGAAGGAGTCAGTGGTTTTTCCGAGAAAAATCGTGAACTGTGTTCTACCAGCGGATTAATCTTGGAGTAGAGAGAGGGTAGTATGGAACAATCCAGCACCTTGTAGAAGAGACAAACACCTACCCTGTCCTATCAACAGAGTTGAAAGTATTACTATAATCGAGGAAACAATTTCTTTGTAGCTGTAGTTTACTGGAGTTCTCAATTTTCTCCTCATCTCTACCTTCAACCTTCCTGTCTTTCTCCTACTGTTCGTCCAAATGGGCGGCCAAAAGACAGCAACCACAACCAGTGCATGAAAACGCATGGTTTATTGTTGTGGTAACTGAAACTGACACAGTTTCTGAATGCGACATCTTCATGTGACTCAACAATGGGACACTGGAGACTCACTCATAGAAAACCAAGTGAAATCATTCTTTCATGATACGTTAGTGAGCAGGATCTCCGGACGAAGGCTTTGAATGTGGGTAGAGTGAGGGAATTTTGGTGGAGGCACAGGCTATTATACACGAACATAAGGGAGCTTTTGAGTGAAAATGAATTATTAGTAACCACGGGTAATAAATTTACAAAATAGTGATTTGAGTTTAATCGAACAGGTGACGTGCTAAATCGAAAAATGCCTCTCGATGTTCCAGCCCGTTGCCACTGGACCACTATTCATCGATTCCTTCATTTTCCCTGATTCCCAACCAACTCATCATATGTACCAGGTTTGATCGCTGAAGTCATTCTCTATTCTGAAGGATTCGAGTCCTCGAAAAACTTGGCCTTGAAAATGACTCAGATGTACAAATTATGCAGCGAACAACTATCACAACAAGATCACTACGATTTCGGAATGCGAGCGTTGAAATCTGTCCTGGTCATGGCCGGTTCTTTGAAACGACAAAATCCTGATAAACCGGAAGATGTGGTCCTGATACGCGCATTGCGTGATAGCAATTTGCCAAAATTCCTAAAACAGGATGCTGTACTGTTCACGGTGCGTACTTAATTTGTTCTGTTCTAACTAAACCAAATGTTCTAATCACATGAAAAACGCCTTAGGCGAAGTGCTTTATTTTTCCGTTTTATGTCCTTTTATTGAATACATAATGACACGATTTTCAGGAACGGGGAAGCAGCCAATCAAACGGGACTGCCTTACAGCACACGGAGAATGGGGAAAGTCATGCGGGGGTGGTGTTGGGATACGAACACACGTCGTCTGGGGTGGCGTTACCATCAGGCCTTCATTAGGACTCGTTGTCAAACGTAAATGAAATGAATGAAGTAATGGGACTTACATCTTTCCGTGCAGCTGTGCGTTCGTTGTTTCTGCTTCCACCAGTCGTTACGGGTTTCGCCAATACGACTTAATGTTTGTTTATCTCAACGTGTCGGCTGAATGAATTGACCGAGTAAGGAGGAGCTTCGAGAATTCATCTTTTCGTCTTATTCTTCGCTCGCGCCACCACCTTTGCGTTATCGAACGCAATATTGTGACCTTTCTGTGCGCAGTGGTTCCAAATTTGTGACCTCGAATCAGCGCATCGGAGGGCAAGCCTCTGGTCGTATTGGCTAGGGTGTAGTTGTTTGCCCGTCCCACCTAATTTAATATTGATTGCAGTCTAGGCACGGGATTGCGTAGATTACACCGGATCGTTCGTGCTGTTCAACTCGATCCTTGCCGTTGAAGAGAAACGATCTCACAGTTGTTACTATTTTATGAACTGTTTTGATTTCCAACGATCGTAGTATCTATTCTGACGTCACACGCATGTAGGGTCACGTTATCCAAATTCCTTCTGTTGCGTGTGTTGTTTTGTACCCGTGATGCACGCGTTTAGAAAGCTCCTGGGATATGTGTCAGATAAGAACAATTGAAAGAGTCCACTTATTTCTCTTATGTCTAGCTCCGGTGTACTGTTATGTGTATTCGCTCTGCAGAATAGAGTTCGCACACAACTTTTCAAGGGATGGTTGTTGTTGTTGTTGTAATTGAGGATGCCTCAAGTTTGAGTTAGAGCTCAAACGAATTAGTTATAATTTTTCCACCCGACAATGTAGTTTAGATCGTAAACGCACATCTACTTTATTACACGCGGCAACACGATACACTGTCGTAGGGCTAAACACAAAAGGTACATGCGTGTGTGTGTGTGTGGCTGTGCATTTGGGCAAACTATGCTGGATTACCGCCTTGGAGACCATTGGCGACGTCATTCCATTATCGTGGTTCAGTTCTTCTTTGTGTCAGGATCCAACCTCGTACGACCAATGAGCAAACCGTCAAATAGACTCAACTGAAAAGTTACTAAGCTCCACTTTAACCACTTATCACTTGACTGTCTGACCTGGTTCCAGCAGTTGATTCCATATTTAAAATACATTCTATTTTCTCCGTTTATAAAGATCACTGAATATTTGTATGTCAGTAAAATAGGGAATGATTCCCTATGGAAACCTTCATATTTGTATTTTTTACAGTTAGCTTTGAGTTGTTTTAGTAATCTTAATTCAGGAAATTCAGGAATGGGAATCACAACTGCGAGTGAAACATGAAATCGTGGGGGTAAATGTATACTAAAATCCCTCTGATTAACGAGATGCATGAAGGCTATAAAAGCGGTGATTAGTTTATTGCGGAGGATTAATGCGGCTAAATAATATGTAAAAAATTATTTCATTGGCTGAAACAGTTGTGCCCAACCGTAGTTCATGTTCTTCCGGACACCTGTATCCTGTTTGAACCATGTGGATTGTGATTGATTGGTCCAGAACACCCGCTTATCATTGGTCAATCTGACGCTGTATTGCATGGTTGTCACGGAGCGGTGTTTCAACAAGCTAGTTTTTTGAAACCAGAAAGTTGCACAAATAATAATTGTAATAATTGTACTATCACTAAAATAACTGTCTTCTTTGGTAAACACCGGATAGGTTTTGCCTTTGGAGACAGAGATTCACTTTCTTTTATCTAAAAAGAATTGGGACGAAATCGATGCCAACAAAATCTCGCATCCCCTGGCATGTTCAGCACTTGAATAACGAAACAACAATACCCAATCACACTTTGTCAAAGGCGAATGCTGTTAGTTGAGGTATACGAAAAAAAATGCACAGGTGTTCTCTGTCAGTCTTAGTTAAAACAGTCCGTCACTTAGCACACATTCACGATATTTCTACGCTCCGTGGAGTTTGTTTTGCATGTGCTATTCCATGAGCTAATTATAAGACAGACAGCGGTGAGCATTTTATGAACAGCCTAATGAGTTTAAGTAAAACTATAACAATCATTGATTGATGTAACCATATTATCGTCATGGTATTCTTTTTGTATTTTGCATCACATTAGTAGAAATTGAGAAATAGAAATTTAGTATTTAGTCTTTTAATAACTGGTGGGACAATGTCAACGGTGGTCAAACTAAGACCTGATTCAAAGGTATTAAACCCTGACCAGGAGACTCGGTCATGAGGTTTGCCTTAGGCCTTCTAGATGCAGATCTCGGAATCAGTGTAATCGAGTGATATGGTTGAGTATCGTAAACCGTGGCACTCGTACATCTACACAATGTCCAGACACTCTTAATCTTAATGAATTCTCTACTTTTCACCTTCACCCTATTTCCAGGATTCTAATCTTCCCCCAATTTCTGCATCCAAATCGGTAGCTAAATCGGTAGCTGACAATCGAAACCGTCACTCGAAAGTGCACGGTGAACGGTTGTATACATTTAGGCTGAAACTAAATAACGTGGTGTTTAGGACCGAAATAGCTGAACAAAATGTTATGCATTGCAAAGTCACGGCCGGAAAACTCATGACTGTACACCCGGTCAGGGTAAGTCTGCCGGTTACTGAGTACCGACGATGAGCCAGCAACAGACCAAGTTGCTGCCTCTCAAAAGTAATAGTATACACATGATGAGTTAGTTGTTTCGGCGGTCGGTTTTACGAAGACAAATCAAACATTGGACAAACCGTCATCATCTACGTATTAGTGTTTGGTTCGAAACCCGTGAACGGGTTTCACACTCGTTAGGCCGTGATGCAGAGACAGACAGACTGACAGACAAATCACTCGAGGTGGTTGCTTTGGTCACAATTCATCTCAAATGAGGTCGTCCCGTAGTCTCGTTATCATATTTTAATGGAGTTGTGAATGTCCTGCGGATTCGGGAAGCCGAAAACGCATTTGAGTTATGTTCACAGTTTCAGGTCAATTTTCTCGTCATTTCGTTCCGATTCAGGCTATCCTGCAAGATTTGTTCCCCGGGGTCACATTGCCGGAACATGATTACGGTCGCTTTTTGGCCGAAATCCAGTCCGTTCTTCAATCCATGGGTTTACAAGTTGTCCCGGCTCAAGTCACTAAAGTGATTCAATTTTTCGAAACCCTGTTAGTTCGTCACGGTGTCATGTTAGTCGGACCGACTGGGGGTGGAAAAACCACGGTATATCGTGTACTGATCAAAGTGTTGACCAATTTACACGATGCTGGTCTATCTAGTGAAGTGCCCGAATATCAACCGGTCAAAACGTATGTTCTCAACCCGAAAGCGATCACAATGGGTGAATTGTACGGGGAGGTGAACAAGCTCACGCTGGAATGGCACGATGGACTGTTGGCCTCAATCGTGAGACGCACGTGTGTGGTGAGTAACTGAAGGAAACCATGTTCTACGCAAATGCATGCGACTTTGCTCGTGGTTTGATGAGTTACGCATGAACAAAATGGCCCATCGTTCGTTTTTTTCTTCGTTTTCTTCGTCTCAGGTGTAAGTATTTAGCTGTTGAGTCCTGAATCGTTTCTGTTCACACCGGGGTTTTCATCACCTCATGATTTGAATTTCTCCTCTGTTCCCGTTGGATCGTGTATCACCTGCTCTTATCTGTATTTGCTGATTGGTCCAGGTGTCCAGCCATCATAACCATACAGAATCCATTATCTGAGTCTAGAATAAGCACTCTCTGATCAGCCAATAAGGGAACGCCACGTTGCTCTACACGGCTTATCGATTTATCTTGACAAATGGACACTTGTAGGTGTTCACTCAATTACATCATTGAGAATGTCACCTCGATCAGTTATGAAACATTTGCCACCTAAGTTACCGAATTCAGAGAAAACTGAACATCTATAGTTAAACTAGCCGCGTAACAAAAATAATCATCAACAACGTTGAGGAAATTAGTTTGCCTTAGCCACGACGAATGGAAAAAAACCAAAAGGCTTTGGTGGTTTACAAAACTGTCACTCATGTAAAGATTTGAGTAAAATTGTGTTTGGCATATGTTCCTGTCAGCTCATCTGTTTACAACTGAATGCCAGGATGTTCCGACGAAAGACTAGTCCGACCACAGGATCGTCAAGACTTTACGCCCCATTATATTGTCTATCCGCCTTGTTGTTTCATGCAATTGGGTCCAGTGTCTCCGAATTAGGTAGAGTCGAACAGACATTGTCCGAGCATCTGCCCCAGACGGTTCAAACAGTACAGTTGCAGACAGTGGCGCAAAGTGTTGTATATATGTATCTACAAGACATTACCGGGACAAGGAGAGTTGTTTATCACGAACAACAGTAAGGATATCAAGAAACTGGCTCATATACAATAAAACGTTTCATTTGGAACAGGTTATCATAAATCCCACAAGCACGCAGGATTGTTAATGCAACGATCCAATATTAGATGCACATTTTCAGCAGTTACAATTTTGAACGTGTTGATTCGCTCCAGGACGTCTTGTTTATTTTGAAAACTGTGAGATACCGTCAAATACCTCCTTCTTCGCACGCCAACCGTACTACTCACAAGTGTGGGTAGCACCTCACAACAACAGGAAGACTATCTACCCCCGAACACAGTTCCATTGACCTCATTGTTATTCCCGCGGTGCTATCTCGTACGCGAGTGATATCGGTTGTCGTCCACACAATGATTTTCGGTCATGATCTGCCCAACAACACAGCACACCTTTGGGAATCATGAAAAAACCATCGATTCATCGTGGTTCAGCGAATTTTTCAGGGATCACGTTTGAAATGAACACATCGAACGAATCCGGCCAGAAATAAAAATTGTTTACCTTAATCAAACACGGGGCCATCAGGTGATCAACCAAACCTGATGGTTCACAGATGAGGACTAACAGTAAATCTGACACTACATTCATTAATGGGATATTTTACCTATCGTTCTACATTAGGACAGTTGGACAAATGTTTGTAAATTTGATTTACTTTTCACCCAAACTGAGAAAATTAATTTTCTTTTTTGGCCAACTAATGAAAATCAAATAAAGTGTCATTCGAACTGGAGGAGCATTTGGCCGACACAGAACAATAAATTGAACCTTCGTTGAACATCGGGTAGCTAGTTTAATTGTTTGGATGTAAAAACGTGATCCTTGTGTTCCGGGGATGCATAGGGATTGCCAGTACATGAGAAAAAAAACATGAAACAACCGAGGTAAACAATCAACGACAAATGTAATACTAATAAAATCAAGCTGATATTGAATGTGCTCTGTTCGCTTGCCTCAACCCAGGATCTAACAGAAGATCATCAATGGGTGATTTGTGATGGGCCTGTGGACGCACTGTGGATTGAGAATATGAACACCGTACTGGACGATAACAAAATGCTCTGTCTGGCCAATTCCGAGCGTATCAAACTGACCAACTATGTTCACATGCTATTCGAAGTGCAAGATTTGGCTGTGGCTTCTCCGGCCACTGTCAGTCGTTGCGGCATGGTCTATGTGGATCCCGAGGAACTAGGCTGGATGCCATATGTTCAGGTAAGTGTAGAATTGAATTATTTATCTACAATGCTACGTTCATCAATAAGGGTTTGTTGAGCGAGGATGCCTGACTCTAAAAGGCCACTCCAAATTTTGTTTGGAATATCAAGCTATCTCAATCCTCATAAGCAACCACCTGGGCTCGCTCCACAGGGCAAATCCTTACTTGCCATTGAGACCGGTTATTCAGAAAGTGCTCATAATTTCTAATTATCAGATGGTTGGTGATATAACTGCACCTTAAGGGGCACAATGATGCTCGATCTCGTTTGTTTCAGGGACAGTTCACAACCTGATCGATCACAGCTGATTGCAGCTCTTCACGCCTATTCACACTTTACAGTCTCACTCAACATGATCTTGAGAATCATCGCCTTCACATCTGCCTGTTTCGATTAGCAGTAACGTTATGTTCTTTTGAATCCAAACGACGATGAAAAAATTAGATTGTGGTTGGCAGAAAGTCATTCGGGATCGATTATATATTGAACTACATGTAATCGTTGATGTACGCACAGAACACAGATTACAAATTACGTATGAGAAATCATGGATGCCACGTAAGTACTGAATCACACTGGCACTTGCACGACAGTATCTCACTTAACCGAGACTCAAGGAAAATGCCACAGGCATAGCAGTTCATTTATTGAAAGAAATGATGGGGTTCAAATAATATGTACAAAAGAATTTCATTGGTCATCCAAGCTGCTGCCAGTTACGTGCTCGTATTCCTGTCGTCGCACAGTTTCTATCTGAACCTTAAGGCTTCTGGTTGGTGGGTACAAGCGATCTATGGTTCGTAGTTTAGGCCTTTATCAAGTCAATTAACAAGCGAATATGTGAGACGGAATGGTTCAACACACGAGTGGCGGCTAAACCCAGTATGGATGAACGGCTTTTGGCGATCAAGAAGCTAATTGGAACAAAAGCAATTTTCTGTAGACTGCACCATCAGCGAAACCTCACCCATCAACGGCAGGCTGCGTCCCGTAACACCGAGGATTTGCAAAGATGTTGGACGGATTATGGCTACGGGACAAATTGATCGTTACACTTCAGTAGAACTGATAGGTTCCGAAATTCCTATGTCCACAATGAATTTGTACTGCACACCGGATTGCAGTATCACACCTTTGTGTGTGAATTGGGAATACTGGCTTTGGATTCATAATAAAAACACAGGGCTTGTGTCTTACTCTGTTGATAGCTGTGCTAGATTACAGCACATTCTCCCGATGTGACTAGTTTTCCCATGAGTATGGCACTTTATAATGCGGAATTGACAAGTGGAGCGCAAGTGGTAAGCTCCACATGATAGGTGCGGGTTGATATGTTTCTCGTTACTTGAAGTATCGCTTTGTGGCTTGGATGTACGTTTGATCATTGGTGGTCAAACTGGTTGCTGTCTCTTCGGTTGGAATAAAAAGACCCCCTTGATGGAAGTTGCTTGCATTAGATCACTGTGTTGTTTACAGATCTTGCGTGCCTCGGTGAACGTTATGTCCTTTTCTTCTAGCAGTTTCCTTTGAAATATCAAGTTTTTTTTATACCTGCCACCAAACGGTCACACAATTGTTCCTCCAAAAGATCACTGTAGTTGCAAAGTGATGTCTGCTTGTTCAACTGGAGGATGAAGTCGCGACAATTTCGTAGCAAAGAACTGAATTTGGCCTTCTCTCGTGTGCCGGGTATTCAGTGGCAGCAGGTGGTCAGGCAGAAGCCGCTTCCANNNGGTTTTGCCGGGGCCTCAGGAAGTTCCAGGTTCTTGAACAGGGAAAAGAGGTCACGGCCACCAGCAGTGAGAAACACGGCTAATTTTTTCTGCTCACCACCTTTGCGAATACTACACCACAGCTCGAACCGTTATACCCCTTCCTGGATTTCCGAAGGATTGGTATGCAGGTTCAGTTGTTCAATAGTTGGTAGCTCCATCATGCGACGCCAAATTGTAGTGATCGAAATAGTTGTGAATCACGAATTACGAATCAGGAATCACAAACCACGGACGCAATGGAAACATTGAATAGCACTAGTATTTGCATGCTGGTATCCCATGTAACCGAGACGCAAGAAAAAGGCCACGGAAGTAGCACTTCCCCTATTGAAAGAAATCAAGGAGATTAAATAACATAAACAAAGGAACTTTATTGTTTATGCAGGTCGCCAGCAATGGCTTGTTCGTACTGTCGACGTCACACAGCTTCTATCTGGACCGCACAACTTCTGGATGGTTGGCGCGATCAGCCTTTGGTTCGTTGTCCAGAACCTGTAATGCGTCGCTCTGTGGCTGACGTTATCCCGCAGGCTAGGGTCACCACACTAAAGTAACCGGGTGTTTTGTATGAGGAAAACACTCGTTGCCGTGCTCACGTTCACTTGATGTCCAGTCTCCACCATATGACGAGGGATCGATGACACTGATGTGTGGCATGAGGACGACCTTTTATTTTGAATATTCCCGTTGTGATTCGTTCATTGATTTATTAACCCACACAGAACTGTGTTCGACTACTCTTTGTCTAGGCTGCCGCTCGGTTCTGCCTAGGTAGGTGACCGAGCACCCACAGGTGAATGGCTACAATTGAGGGTATACTGCGAGATTCGTTGCTTGACTGAGGGATCCGGTATTCTGTCGTATGTGTAGACAAAAAACTGATTTGATTGTGTTCAATTTTCATTTGAAGGATGAGCCTAGGTGGAATTCTAAATAATTATTCACTTAATCAACGTTCAACATTTGCCTTTTTACCACCAGGATGGACAAAGTTTCATATTCTGTATATTCCATGCTTAGCTTTATATTCGGGTGAGCTCTATTAGGGCACAGAAATGACTTTAGAGGTAGTTTATCATCTATTTGACAGAAGCTTTATACCACACACATAGGTGCATCTGTTCAATTGTAATTTCAGGGAACAAATATCGAACGAACTGTTGCGCAATCTCAGGTGATGCCATTTTTCGCTACGAATTCTCTCCACAATGCATGAATAAAGTGCACTCTTGACTTGACTTAACTTGATTTGAATTACACAAAATTATTAACAACCAGTTACGTGTACTCGTTTCGTACTGATAATAAATATCCGGCAAGAAATCTTTACTCATTGTTATGAAATGCGTGACTACTATTCAATACGTGAAGGATATCTTTCATCCCCCCTCCCGCTACAAGTGTGTTTATTGTTCCCCTGAAAACTAAATGTATATTGCCAAATAAACTAATTGGAACAACCAACCTTCTTCCCTCATCTCATATTCTATATCTGTTTTCTCTGTGCCATCAGACATGGATGTCCACGATAGAGGGGAAATTGACTCCGGCAGTTCGGGATTATTTGCTCAACTTATTCAACCATTACGTGGATCCGTGTCTCAACTTTGTGATGCATGAATGCACTCCAATCATTCCCCAGGTAATC
>UZAN01041797.1:1137-54748 GCA_900618425.1 Echinostoma caproni
ATCAGTAAAGGTTTGCAATAAAATTGGTAAAAAGATGTGTGTGACAATACATGCTCTGAAAGACTACAAATATTGGGACTATACTCATTTAAATACCGCTGACTGCGAGGGGACCTAATCTTGGCATATCACATACTGCATCAACCCAACCACCTTTGTCATTCTCTACTGACTTTATCTCATAGTGATCACCTCAAGAGATATCCACCAAAGAAGAAGTCGCAGAACAGCCACCTCGTTTGCAGTCAAAGTGTGCGGCGTATGAAATTCTCTCCCATCTGATGTAGTGTGTGTTCCTACAATTGAACTATTTAAATAGCAACTTGATACAGCATTGGAACACTTAAAATTTCAATATCCGTGAGTGATCACGCACATTATTGTCATTGTTATTTTCTCTTTGTGAGGTTATTCAAAAGATTCTGTAAAAATCCTATGGGACACGATAAACTTTAGCTTCGTAAGTCACTCATAATAAGACTTTGAATTTGACCTTGAATGCCAAAACAACGGTAGTTCTCTACCCCATAACTGATTCTAATCACACAAATAATATGCGTGAGATTTTCCCTTTTCTCTATAAGGCCAGAGAGCGGGGTTTATGCAAAGTGGTCCGATCAACAACCGAATATATTGTGTTCCACAACCTACCCATCTTACACCCATAAAATGTGTAGAAGAAAACTGATATATAGCCATCTATTCGAAATCTGATTAAGTGACTCCACTGCACACGTTTGCATTCATTTACCTGATCGGTTTTTCACAACTAGCCGCTCCTCCTCGCCCAACTTCCGACTCTCATACAAAGACAAGCTACACACACCAAGTATCATTCTAACGTCATCTATTTATAAACTCGTCACATTATGTTTGATCTGCTATAAATTTGACCGTATACATATATCCGATAAATTACTAAACACAAGTAAAACCGTTTTATCTGGACGTACAACCGGAACCCGTGCCTATTGCCCCAAATACCATGTGGAAGAGAGGACAGAATTGGAGTATGCCAGTTGTAGTATATTCTGTCACCACTCGATGACCAGCCCAATCAAAACGAAGATAGGAAAACGACATAGTGACTAATCACGCGCATTGGGTCATTGATTCCTCAACTGATTAATATGGTCACGATTGATTGAGTCATTCAACAGTTATCCAATACGATCTTGACTTTCGTTCCCCATAGCATGCGTGCGCCAACTAACGAGCTCTGTTAGCTCCGTCCTAACAGTGATGGTGGTTTCCATGGTGGTGGTGCTGGTGCTGCTGCGATTCGACAACAATTCCTGCGAGTTAGAAATTTGGTGACCATAGTATGACCACCGTTATGACCAATGCTTGATTACAAGAACGGGATTTTATATACAATCTGCATGGAGTAAAGTAAAAGCAAAGTGAAAAATTGATTAACCTCATCATCTTCACGACGTGTTCCATGTAACGAACAGTCACGGAGTCGCGCAAACTGGTAAAGTTTATCAGTTTTACTATCCTCCATTCTCCTTCATTCACAGGGCATTTTTAACTGGAATTCAACGAGTTCACAACGGATAAACTAGTTACCGATTGCCTTCGGAAAAGACAATTGGTTCGGGAGCTTAAGTTGCATCCCTTGTAATCAGTCAGGACAGATCAAGGGGAGCGATCAAAGATTACATCACTTGTTGATTCACCATATGACAAACAAATGCCCACACGTCTGTGTTCTGCAGGTAGGTGATAATCATTAATAGGTGTTTGTGTTCGGTGTTTTCTGCGACCAAAAATTACTTTTGAATGAAACATGACGGCGCGTCATCAACTGAACCAAACTTGACAGAATTCCGACACAGCAGTTCTCCGTGGAGACTAGGTTGGCTACCCGTTCATACATCATTTTCCTGTGTGTGTTTGTGTGTGATGGACAGCTGACTCATCTTAATTTTTCTTCATTAAAGGGAAATAATATTGGGCCGATTTTATCAGTCCCGGTTTGCAATACATACACATTTAAGCTAAAAATCGTCAACTTCTGAAATATTTGATAATTTACCTTGTGACTGCTTCTTTCTTGCAAAATTCTCCGCCTAACCGTGTTCACATACAATTTATTGTTAAAGTGAATAGTGAACGCACCAGTTTCTCAGGAGAGCAGAGCTGTATGCCACCAAACGCGTCCCCAGGTCGCGGATAGGGGAACTGCCGTCATCTGGCAGCTAACCGTGAATAAGGTGGACTTCGGCCTGCCGAATAAGCGGACTCGGAAGATCAGCGGCAGCGCTCGAGGATGTGGTGGGTGTATCCCTGGAAAGGGTTTTCCACACAGAAACCACATATATCTGTGGACAGCGCTGTGACGTGGGGAGTGTGGCTCTCCACTAAATATGGCCATTGCTCCTTGTCGAGGTCCATTGCTCGAGAAGGCGGATGAACCGAAGACTGGNGAACATTTCTGCTGTCTTGCATTCCGCACTTGGTTGCGCAAAGGCTAGAGGGCATCCTCGAACAAGGCCTACTCCGGACTAGGTGACCGAGTAATACAATAGCCCGCAACGCATACAATCATGAACTTTGCTCTTACGATTATGTGCTTTGATGCTTTCTCATCCTACAAAACACATTCTACAACGTACACACCCTCTTGTTCTCCCAGACTCTCCCCCAGCTCATCTCTACCTCCACAACACTCCACCATCTCTCTCGGGTGCTTCAGACGATCGTACTAACAGTAATGCCTCGGGCGGAAATTCTGCCGCTGTTCACTCATGTCCTACCTTGACTAGCATCCATGTCTCACCAAATCCTCCAACAGTTGAAGCCCTTCCTCACCCTCGATGTCCCTTCAAGCTAGTCACGTTTAGTTTGCGTACTCTGATGCTATAGGATAACAGACATGTTTAGCATGTGCGCTCAAAACCCCAGCCACTGATGTGTGTTGTATCCTGGAAACTCACTCACTTCAGCTCCATTTTCCGTTTGACTTCCCCGTCAAACCCATCAGTGAAGTTTCACTCACCTCTTTGGGGACACTGAGGCTGCGGGCCTCCGGTATTAATGGCGTCGGCGTAGCTCTCCGTGAGAGAGCTGAGGCTGTCCTACTGGATTGGATTTCAGTCGACAGTAGGCTGTGCGCAGTGAGACTCAGAGGTTTGTGCAAGATAAGCAGCCGTCGCCACGATAAACGAAATTTGTTTTTCGTTTTAACGTACGCTCTAACAGACTGCAGCCCAGATGCATTCAAAGATGAATTTTATAACAATCTTCACGACCTCTTGCGTAAAGCGACCCAGGCTGTCATCGTGGTTTTAGCAGGAGATATAAATGTTAGAGTAGGCCGGTTGACTTCGAGTGAAGCGCACCTGGGAGATCCTTTCGGACTAGACTCCTGACGTTTGGAAAACGGGTAGCTACTGTTGGCTCTCTGTTCCGACCACGCTCCTCGCCAATACGAACTTCAGACGCTCCAACTGCAGGTACGCCACCTGGTCTCCCCCCTCATCGAGTGAGCGACGGACACAGATCGACCACATCGCGATAAGCCACAAATGGCGGGCTGCATTCAAGACTGCCTATCATAGTGGATCACTCCCCTCGAATCCGATCACGCATTAGTATGCGCCATGCTGTCCATGTGCTTCGGTGGGCGTTCCAAACGCACGACACAACGAGGGTTAGACTACGATAAGCTGTCCAAACCAGCTTGTCAAACTGTCTTCCAAAACGCGCTAGCTGAACAGCTAAACCAGCCGCACCCGATAATGTTAACCAACACTGGCCGTTTATCAAGGATGTTCTTTATTGTTCTGGCTTAGGAAGTTGTGGTTTGACACGTCGTGCCACGACATCCTGGATCTTTGCGAAGTCTCTACGCCTTCCAGACGTACATCGGTTAACCCCGACCGGCAGCGAGCATAATGAAACACGACTCGTAACGAGACGTGAACTTAATGCAAGTCTACGCAGAGAATGCGAAATTTGGTGATCTCAACGCGCATCAGAGATGGAACGTGCTGCCGCCATGGGTAATTCCCGTACGCTGTTCCATCTCATCCGGGTCACCGGTAGGAAAACCTCGGGTATGAGCAAAACGATCTGCAAAATTGACGTTTCGCCCATTCATAATCAACAGCGACACCTTGCACGTTGGGCGGAGATTTTTGAAGTACAATTTAGTTAGCCACCAGCGTCAGCTTCTTATACAGCTATTCTGGCACACGTTCCATGGTCTGCTACAACAGCTCCAGCTACTGAGGCAGAAATTCGTAAGGAGATCCAAGCATTGGGACGTCACAGAGCGCAGGGCTCCGATGGCTTTCCCCCTGTTCTATTGGAAGATGGTGTAGAGAACTACAAGTTCTGCAACAACTACAAGTTCTCTGAAGTGTTGAACACTGAGCAAGTCCCCTCCTCATCGGGGGAATCGATGGTTATCCCCATCTTCAAAAAGAACCAGCGCAATGACGGCGCCAATCAACGGGCTATAAGGCTTATCTGAATTGCGTCAAAACTGTTGGCATCCGTCATTCTGCGCCGATTGTACACCATGCGTGAGGAGCTGATCCGTGAGGAGCAGGGTGGGTTTCGTACCGGTCTTGGATGCATCAATGAAATATTCATCCTCCGACAGTTGCTAGAGCACCGTCATGCCTATCAAAGGCCGACGATTACATCGTATTCTTGGACGTCCGCGCGACCTTCGACTCTGTCGAGAGGACCGCGCTATGGAACTGTTTGTTGAGGAATGGAGTACCTGAGAAGTATGTGTCGATTTTCAAAGAGTTGTATCATCATACCTCGGGTCGGGTTAGGGTCTATGACCAACTTTCGCCACCCTTCGCCGACTCCAGTGGAGTTCGGCAAGATTGCCGTATATCCCCATTCCTTTTCAACTTTGTCATAGAGGATGTTCTACAGAATGCTTTGTCCGGTCTTGCTAAACGATGGGGTCGAACTCCTCCCAGGGAACAAAGTCCTTGACTTAGAATAAGCCGATGACATCGCCTTGCTGGGTGACAATGCAGAGACAATCGAAAACTCTTTGAACCCCTTGGCGATACAGGTATCCAGGTATGGTATGTGTTTTACATCTTCCAAGTGGAAAGTGCTTGTTCAAGACTGTGGTGATCGGCTAGAAGTAGTTGAGAGCTCTAAGTACCTCGGGAGCTTGATCACAGCTGATGGGGGTGTTGGAGTGGAGATCGCAGCGTTCTGCTCTACGGTTGCGAGACCCGGGCCCTCCGCGTTGAGGATGCTAATCGACTTTCTGTATTTGACCACCCTCGTCTCTGAAGCGTTGCTCGGGTCTGGTGGGAACATCAGGTGAGTAATGACGAGGTTCGTCGTCGTGTGTTGGGTGTGGATAGTCGTTCCCCAACAGAAGTAATCGCTCTACACCGCCTCCGATGCTTTCTGTGCTCTCTTCGCACGTGCCGGATGAGGCTGGAAGAAGCGGCGCGGCGATCAGACAGTGACACGGGCTACAGGCAGGAAGAAGCTTGCTTCATCTTTGACTTCGGTTGGTGCAACCCGCCTTTCAGGTTGGGGCTCAAGAGATGAGGATTGTCGTTGTTTAGAGAAACTGAGAGATATGGCCCAGAATAGAAGTCAGTGGCGCGAATGCTATACGGTCTGTCTGTCAAAATCCCCTGCGCCGTAAAAGTACAATAAGCAACACAAAAAATATCAGGTGTACGGTGAAACGCACAAAAAGTTTTATTATCTCAGTTATGTTCCATTTTCTAGTGTTTAGCTGCTTCATCCCCCTTTCACTCTGTTCTGTACCACAATCCACCTGTCCCCTTTCATTGTTATTGTTATTATTGTTGTTGCGTTGTCACCATGCTTGTCTTCAAGCAAGCATTGGTTGGACGTGTAAACGAGCTCCTGACGTGCGGTCGATCAAATTGTGCGCTCCCGGTTTATTCGGAATCTCTCTGCGAAATCTCGTCGTACATCGTCGAGTCTACGTTCATTCGATCTATCTATCTACCTCTATCTTGTGATATCATTCCATTGGAAGTAAACCACTCATATCTCTCCATCGAGCAGTTTTTCTGTTCTCATCGAAGCTTTGGGATTTACTCACGCGTGCGAAATTGTGCAATTTTACTTGTGGTGTCAACATTGTGATATCGCTCGATAGGAAATTCAACCTTTCCAACGAGACTTGATTGAGCTTTCTACGTTCAATTTCAACCATTCTACGGATCTATTTGTGCAGTTCGGTNTCATAGCTGCCACTCGTAGTCGCACTTGTGTCTGTTTCACAGCGGCCAGAAAAGCCGATCAATATTCCCCAAGTGACCTTTGTCATTGTTCTGTGTACTTGTGACCTCCACTGATCCGGACGAGCGGACGACCGAGACAACTTCTCTCGCTTCACGTGACCTTTTTCATTGTTCGTCAGTCTCCCCGCTCGATAAAGTGCAAAAATGGGACACCACGTAGTGTCAACAAGTGCCGCACCATGTGTTTCGACGGCATCGGAAGAATGCGGCTTACGGAGTTGTAAGAAAGAATTTTAAACGTGCATATTTTGCAGACACTGCCTAAAACACTGTCACCTTTCATGGGCCACACTTTTGGTTAGCCAGTTAGCCACTCAGCCAGAATGTGCGGAAATCCCGATTGTAAAATGCAACACTTGTATCACACACAAGTACAAGAAGCTATTGTCAGGAGCCGAAGAAAGAGTGAATTCAAAAATTACCATACCTGAGGCAAAAATAGCAGACTTAGGTTCACGGATCACACCAGCTAGTTCGATCCGGAAACCCAGCAAACGACCAAAATGCCCGACACAAGTGATCAACCCACGGCAGAGACGCATACGGCTGAACTGAGCGCGATGACAAAAGCAGCAGTAGAAGCACCTGCTACCTCGGAACCCACGCACACCAAGTGGCCTCCTTCATCTGCTTCTTCAATGATATCAGCTCTGCATGCCAGCTCGCCACTGTAAAACTCTCTAACCCCCATAACGCCGGCCACTGTTGTGAAAGTTGCCCCTTTGTATGCAGATGTCATTTCCACTCCACTTAGAAAAGCAGCTCCTGCAGCTGTACCGCAGCAGCAGCACCCGAAAAAAGGGCAGGGATTTCGTCTGCTGCATTGCCCTCACGGACAGGCTCGACTCCTTCGTCCACGACATCCAGGCACGGTGCGTGTAACATGTCACGAACAGTTGAGAGGTGCTCCCGCGATTCCGAGTAACCCATGGCAGCAGAAGAAGCTCCCTCCGAGATCTCAGTGCCTTATTGTTGTCAATCTTCTGGAGGCCGAAGCCATCACTGCCCAGGCTCGCCTAGACCACAACCTGCGGCGGGTGAGGTCGCATATGGTTACCCTGTTTGATGGTGACGCGGTGGAACCGGCGGCATCGATCAGAGTAAAAGCGGCATTCAGGCTTGGAAAACCCCGCCGGGATAATTCTCCACGGCCACTGAAAGTGGTTCTTCGAGCAGAAAGCGATGCCAAAGCGATACTCCAGCGGACCCACAAGATTAAGGGAACTCCGGTGCGATTCCTCAGGGATATTGATCCCGACCAGCGCAGCAAATTGAAAACTGCATTATAAGAACTCAGGGAGCGCCGTGCAAAAGTGGAAACTGATCTGTGCATACGGGATTTTAGTGTGCATCGGAAGCGCCTTCAGTTGCGTTGGCTGCCGTTGGTCGGGGGAGGACTCAGAAGACTGTTTAACGACGGACGGGGCATTAGCTTGAGGCGTGAGTAGCGAGGTAACCACGCTGTGCTAGCCTCAACAAATACCCGAGGTATGCTGGGAAAAAGGGATGAGCTGGAGGACTGGGTTGTTTCCCACAATCCTGATCTCTTTGCAATCACTGAGACCTGGCTGACACCGGTTTTTCGGGACTCCAAAATATCACTCCACGGATACACAGTTTTTCGAACGGATCGATCACCGTCACGTCACGGTGGTGGAATTGATCTTTACGTCCGCTCTGGTCTCCCTGTTCGAGTGCTGGAGAATTACGCCTATCCAGAAGGATTTGAAGACTCCCTGTGGTGCAGAATCAAGCTATATGCTGGAGGGGATATCACAGTTAGAGTGATTTACCGCACACCAGCTGTGTACGGCCCAGAGCTGCTGACCAGCATACAGAGGAACGCCTGCGATGGACATTGTCTTGTCTTGGGTGATTTCAATGCGCCCCATGTTGATTTGGAAACTGACATCTGCTCTCAGCATGCAGAATTGTTCTCCAGAGAACTTCCCGTTGTCAGGGCCCTGTCGCTTGTTGAGCATGTTCATGTGCCCACGCGGATAGTTTGGGATCAAAGATCCATCCTTGGCCTGGTATTTTCGCCGAGGCAATCAGATACGACTAGGATTGACCTCCTTCCACCAGTTGCACCTAGTGATCACTCCGTTCTGCGTATACACTGGAGGCGTGACGTACCCCAAACGGACAGACCACAGGACGGACGGAATGTGTGGCGCTCATCCCTTCCGGATATGCGTCAGGATGCATCGCTCACCTGGACCTGATGATGTGCATTTGCTGATCCTGAAAGAGCTGGCAGATGAACTTGCAGCGCCACTGTGCAACCTGCTCAATTTGTCATTCACTCAAGGGTGTTTACCGCGGTAGTGGAAGGACGCTGCCCAAAGTTGGGGATAGGAGTGACCCTGGGAGCTGCCGACCAGTCAGCCTTACTGGAGCGACTGGTGGCTGCACGGCTTCGGTAGCATTTGATGCCGCGGTCACCTGTGCCACCAACAACACGGTTTTCGGCCGAGTCGCTCATGTCTCTCAAATCTGTTACTTGCACGTGAATGCTTTACCGAGGAGAAGGCCAAAGGACACGAAATGGACATAATCTTCATGGACTTCAGCAAGGCCTTCGACAAGTTGCCGCACGACCTTCTACGAAAGCTGTCCAACCTAGGTGTAAGTGTGGTAAAGCGGAATTGGCTGCGAGACTTCCTCATCGATCGGAAATTCTGCGCCCGTGTTGGCAAATCACTTTCTGCGTGGTATTCCGCTCCCAATGGGGTCCCCCAAGGCTCGGTTCTTGGTCCATTGCTCTTTGTTATTTATGTGAACGACCTGCCTGGTCAACTGTGCAGCCCATCCGAATGATCGAAGTTCTCTTCAAGCGGTTTTGAACAACCTAGCTCAGTGGGCGGACACCTGAGCTCTTCCAGTCAGCACAGTAAAGTGTGCTCACCTGCATTTGGGGCGTGCTGACTCAGAGGTAGTCTACAACTTCCAGGGAACCACATTGCGCAGAACATCGTGCGAACGAGACCTGGGTCTTATGGTTATGTCATCACTAAAGACCCGAAAAAACATCGATCGGGTCTGTGCTAGCGCATGGAGCATTCTGGGGCCTATTCGGTGGTCTTTCAACCAGCTCACGATGAACGCTTTCAGGCTGCTGCACGCTTCCTATTTCAGACCAAGACTTGAGTACGGTAGTACGGTAACATACCCCTGCACGGCCGGTGAACTGGAATAGTTTGAGCGTGTACAACGTGCTGCCACTAGACTCGTTGTTGGACTGCGCGGTACCAGCTATGAAGGTCGTCTACAGGCTACTGGTCTGTTCTCAATTGCGTATCGACACCTCAGGGGAGATCTCATCTGCCTGAGGAAGATTCTGAGAGGTGATATGGGCCCGGAGCTGCAACAGTACTTACGGAAAGAGCACTGCACGCGGAGCACCCTCTCACGTTGCGGAAACTTCAGTCCTTTGGTCTTCCGTTAGTCTACCGACTCTCGCGTAGGTCAAGAACACTTTGGAATTCCCTTCCAGCGATTGTGGTGGAAGAGAAGACAGACGCAGCTTTCAAACGGCTATGGAGGAACAAACACTTGTGATCGGACCGTCGATCCAGTGATGATGGGGCTTACACTGGCACCCTGGACTCTGCCCCCAATCCTGAAGGCTGAAGACGTGCTCTATTATTTCCTCAGTTACAGTGAGTCTGGGTACTGGACCAACCCAGTCTTGTAGTAACATTTTAGGCTTTGAAGGTGCGAAACACACCAAATGTGGCTGTGAGATTGAACGTTGTCTGGCCGCTGGTCTTTCAGGCATGATTGTATCTGCGGCTGTGAAAAACTGTCCTGTCTAGCTCACATGGTCATACAAGCACGTAAGCCATCAGATCACATCAAGGTTCAGCGCCCCGTCGTGATGACTCGTGCTAGATGAGCAAGTGTAACATCCCTTGGTGCATTCGACTGATAGATGATTGAACTCAATGGATCGTGTGTTTATCAGACCTGCATAGGAGAACAATTCACGAATACTAGTCAGCCTCATCGTTGGCAAAGAATCACCACAGAAGAAGAATACTTTATGAATTGATGCACCTTCTGGTAGATTTCGAGGAGTAGACTTTTGTGATGTGATAATATTTTGGTAAAATTTTACTGGTCTTATATGCTGACAGTATTCTTCCAAGGGGGCGACAGAGAAGCAGACATCACACTACGATTTGAAATTTGCTCACAGTGAAACAATCCGGGTAAGTGTAACCACATTGAGACAACATCTGAAGTAAGCACATCAGGTAATCTGATATGAAAACGCGTGCTATTACAGGTTGACTGGGAGCGATTTCCCCCGGTTCGAGTGTGGTAAGAAGTGACAATGTTACGAATCCGCAATGATTACCAGGATTATTTTAGTTTCTTCATGTACTCCTTGTCGGCCGATCGATCAATGAGACTGGCTTTCATTGTCATGAACCATGGCAACAAAGAACTACATTCGTTGACAGTGAAGGGATTTACCTAACAAGGATGCTACCCTAATTTCGGTTACCCGGATCGGTGTGAATGAAATGAGAATCACGTTGAAACCAACTGGACGTATACATGACACAAAACACAAACGGGATATCTTCGGTTTTTACCATGGACCACTTCCTTCTTTTACTGAGAAGTAAAATCTCCTAACCTCCAGCTTTACATTCATTCGTATCCCTGTTGTTCTCCTTCAATTAGTCCCTAAGTTCGTAAACTTTTCCACTCGCAAAATGAATATTAAGTTCGATTTATGTTTGTATCCGTAAGGCTCAGTTTTTTTGTGAAGTTTGGATAGGTGTCCTTTTTACAAATTTCCGAGAACAATAAATGTCTCTCATTCTATTGGATAAATAGTGCAATAAAACGCTTGTATTTACCCGTTGTTAAACATTTTCTGATGAAGGAGGAGATGTGGAGCAAAAGAGAAAAAAATAGTTTGACAAATTATTCAACTCATCTGAAAGTCAACTTAAGACTGGACAACACAGATATCAATGACTTGAACACTGACGTGATCCACTCTATCTCTCTCCAACAATGCTCCTTCAGACCAATGGACTATTCTGAGCTGTAGCGTTTCTCCATACAGGTAGATTACGCTCGCCTTTCGATTGGCTGCACTACTTTTTGTGTGCTTGTCGCCTCACTGGATTTTATGGTTATCTCGATATCAAACATGTTCCGGAACCATACCTACTCTCGATTGAAATCTTTTAATGCTTTGCCTCATACAAACAATATGAGTGGATCCCAGATTTCCCCGATTTGAAAGTACAATGATTACTAATGTGTATATACCTCCTTCGTGCTCTCAATCAGAACAGATTTTCAGAAATCCCTTGTTCACCTAGTCAAGACCTACAACAGTTAGTGCAATGGCCTATCTCCAGTTCTTCTCAAAGATGAAGCTGCACCAACAATTGAGATAATGTCTGTTCTATTCACACATTCTCCGGAATTCTTTCTAAATTCCGTCTTCGTGTATTCCCGAATTATTCGCGTGCATCCAAGTCCATGATCTACTCATTTACTTGTTTCATCACTGACCAAACGCAGGTAATGTTGTACTTTCAAGGTGTATCAAACCAGTATGAGTTCGCTTCTATATCTGATAATCTGGCTACCATTCAAGACTTTTGTGTGCACTCATGCCTTCATTTCAACTTATCTAAATGTTTTGAGTATATCTTTACTCTTTCTCGTTTGTGTCGACCCTATGAACCTTCCAGTATTGACACTTCTTCGCGTTTCTGGAAGGGACACCATCAGCTACTTCGATGTTATCATGAGAAGTAATGGCAGTGGGTCTACCGATATCTTATGCATTGCTCGCAAACTCTAACCTTGGTCCTTTTATACCCGCAGTTTGAGCCGTTACGCTGCCAAACAGTTCGCTATCTTTGTTTTATTTTTTGTTTGCCTTGCCTTGTATTCCATATTGGTCCTTTGTCATTTTCCCTGGTATCTTATCACAATTCTGCGTTATGGTCGAGTCACAAATCGTCGTGTTTCAGTTGTTTTCATGAACTACCTTGTTTTCAAACTATGTGACCGTTTGAGCACGNCATTTAATCTCTATTAATTGTACACACATCTTTAGCATTCCGACTTATAAATCGATCGATCGTGGTTTCCTTCGACTATTTCGAGGTTTGGACTCGTTCCTGCAAGATTAATTATTCATAAAAAATTCCCGTATCCTTGCTAACAATCATCGCCAACATCATCATTAGCAGAAGCAGCGGCAGCATCATTATCATAGTTCAGCTGGGTGCAATAAAACGAGCTTCAATGATCACTGAAAAACAACGCAGACAAGGTAAGGGAGAATTTGCAAAGAGGATAGAGATTGGGCCTATTTTCATGGGCGGGAATAGAAAGCGAATCTCCATGGTCAGCACACAAAGTGCACACTCTTACTGTGAATACATAATATTTGAAGCATTCTAGTCTGTTAAAAAAATGCCCGAATCACGAGTGTTGTCAGTTTGCTGCCATTACCTTCGGTGTCTGCAGCCCTCCAGTTATCTATTGACTTCCACGCAATTATCTCCAGCACAGAGTGGCATTTGGTGCGTTTGGTGACAGTTAAAAATACAAAAACATGTTTTAACCAACAGAGTCTACTAAGCAGACTGCGATGCTACAGCGAGTTTTTATTTTCCATGAAATATGAAATACCCGACGACTTTCATCTAGGTTATCAGCCCAATCACTCCATCCCATCTAGACCAGGTTACTTAATCAGGGCTTGTTAAAAACCACTAGACGGTAGATGTCTTCTGCTCGCAAATTCAAGGTTTCACGACAGTATATCAGAAATGGTAATTTTTTGGTACAATAAGTTCGACCTTTTAACTCCAGTAAAACTCCACGTCGTTACCAAAAATTTTTTAGTCCTGCGTACCCCTATTCTCCAGCTTTGGAAGTGCAAGCAGTTGTCTCCTTTGATGCGCTACCGTCGTTAGTCACGAGAATACCGAAGTGTTCAAGTTCAAATAATTCCTTACTATACTGCTTCAGAACTAGACTCAGTGACACCCATTCTTGCAGGATCACTTCGCACTTTGACGATGCAAAGGACATTCAGTACGCAGCAACAGAACCTGTTCGAGGGTGCTTTGTGCATCCTCTTTACATTTGAACAGACACAATATCATCAGCGTGCTCCGAATCGCATAGCTTTTCTCTTGCTGCTAACTGAGTACCAACATTTTGGAGACCACTTATTGCGTTCTCTGGTATTATGACCAACAGAAAATTGAACAGAAATGACCATAAAAACACTGATACTAGTTTACATCGATCTACTCATCTCGCCGTAGAGACTTACGCTAACAGAAGTTGGCTAGTAGAATAACATCAAAAGGATTACCAACTTCTAAGGCATTCCCTTGCGAGGAATCGAATCCATTCGGGCTTCACGATTAACTGAGTCGAAGCATCTATTTCAAGTCAAATAACACGACAAAGACGGTTTTCACAGCGTGATGCAAGGTAAAGGTTTGGTTGAAACAATAGCATTTTAGTCGGAATCCTGTTAATTGTTCACGGATATTTATCTCCTTGAAGGGGATCAGACATCAAAGTAAGATGGATGGTAATACTTTGATAATTATTGAGACTGCGCTTATCCCACGGTGGTTTTCGCAGTCGTTGGGAGATCCCTTCTGGAAGAATGAATTAATCATTGATTCGCTTCAAAATGATGAAACGCGCTCTTGCAACTAGACGTTACGCAGTAAATCAGTAATGGAATCTACGAGTTCCCTTCTTCCCCCTTCCCTCAGATTTTGAAACTAATGAGAAGAATCCCTTCAAGCCGTGGTGTTTTTCCGTTCCTCAGGGTTTGAATACTATAGATCGTACTTCTGCTTCAGTGACATATGACACTGTTCACTTAGCGTCAATCATACCAGACGAAATATTCGGGTTAGCAATGGGCTAATAACTCTGTTTCATCTGATCCCATTATTCATCTACACTTTCACACTGTAGCGCGTTAAACCCATGCTCTAGTTAAGATTCCAAGCAGGCACGAACGGCTGAGTCACATAAGTATTAATTTGCAAACAGAAGTTGATGTTTTCTCCAGNGTGACTATTGAATTGCAGTTTTGTACTGAACCCCGTCAATGTAATCGATTTGAGTACGCGTACCAATTTAATTGAAGCACCACGTTGCCGTCTGTCGAGAGCTGTGTCCGAGATTAGTATCGGACAGCAGAAATTGATCCCTGTTATCTATGTGTAGAGGAGAACACAACTACCACCTGGACAGGCTTCCGATGCGCTCGGTTTTCTAACCTGCACGTTAAAATCACCTGCGAGCACAACCATAACGAAGCTTCGGCTCAACCGAATGAGTTCGTTGAGTTTGTCGCACAGTTCGTCTTTTTGTGCCTCAGCACTAGAATTGGTCGATGCACGTGTTTAGATGATGAACAAATACTATTTGGAGTTGCTCCCATTTCTGACGACGATAGACTTCTGGACCTGCACCTCACACAAGTGACTGTTGTCGGAGATCCAATAAATAGGAGAAGTTTCGACCCTGATAGTGAGTACAATATGTACTAATACTGATCTAGTGAACAGGCTTTACCTCCACCTGGGGATTTCGAATTCCAGTCTCCAATATACTATAATTATACTTCCCTTAGAGTTTTATTCTACAGCTGAAGAAAGCTTGTTGACCTACTTCGCATCAGAGTCCTCACGTTGAAGGTGTCTAGATTATGTAATTGACAAGAATACCGAATCTGCGATGTATTTGATGATAAATTAATTGCAGTGATATCAGTTTAATATTACCAAACCTTTCATTTTGCACAAACTTTATGCTACAGTCCTCTCAAGAACCTCGCACACTTTATCAATCAATCCTGTTCGGTGACCGGAGCAAGAAAAGGCTTAAGGAAATTACTTTTCAACCAACGCAACGAATTGTAATGTTGTAAGTTTTATTTGACTACTTCATTCTTTGTCAGTAGACAGTTCACGTAAAGCGTCGAAATAAGGACCATACAGGTTAACCAGTCAATTATCTCACTCACAACAAAATAATGTTTCCCAACAAAACTTGCCGTTAACCATATTAAAAACAATGCCAAAAGGTGTAGTTGTTCCGTTGACTCCGCATCAGGCCAATGCATTTAGTTCATAACGCAAACCTAGTGATATTCGATAAGAGAGCACTGAACGAAGACTTTCAGCGTAAACATGAACGTTGCACAAACCTCGCAAATCAATACTGCTATAAACTCAAAACTTCCAGCTCTCTTTATCACCATTAAACAACATTTGTTGACCCACTTACATATTCGCGAATGACTTACTCGCAACGGATTCTGTGATTTCATCTCCGATGCTCTCATTACCCGCTCGCTCGGTACGTTTTACCAAATAAAGGAACACCTTTGACTGTTAACTGATCGTCTTGACTATACAACCAGATCTGCTTCAGTCCTGTCAGCGCTTTTACTCTGGAACGGCATTCAGTCGAAACATGGAGGACAGTTCAAGAGTCATTGAAGTTGACAAGAGGACGTTTACGATAAAAATGGAAGGAATGACAGCACAAATAGATGTGAAATAAATACATGAATAAGTGAAACTTAGAAACATAAATTATCCAGTAACTCTGTTAGCCCATCAGTAGAAACTGATTCATAATCTTCATGCCATTTGATCGATTAAGTGTGACATCGTTGCTTAGTGTATAGTGAAATCAATTATTCACCGATATGTGCCTCAGAGAATCTTGATTTCACCCCCTTAGTCACAAATTTTACATGTCAGTGACCGGGCGAATAATGGAAAGGTTTATAGCGACACATTTGCGTTAACGATAAATTAGGGTGAGGTGACTGAGGTGTGAATCAACATACCTGAGTGGGTTTCACCATGTGCGAACGATGTGTCTTTGGTTACTTTTCGTCAGTTCCAGCGTGCATGTATATGCGTGCCTGAATACCGCGGGATGATGTGTGGAATTTCGTTGTCTATTTCCAGTGGACATAAAAAGTGCATTGTTGAGTTCAGAAACGGTGTACCGCTGGTCGGCCTGGTTAATTGTCTGAGCATTGCGAACCCACCAATCCGATTGACGGTAAGACCCGGATCCTGACCAGGTGAACCGAAGCGCACTAAGACTGGTCTCGGGCGGTCTGGTTGGATAGGACAAAGTGACGATGATCAAGGTAGATCTTATGAAATCAAATGAATTTCTTTCAGCACAGAGTATTAAAAATATTCGGTCAAATGGTGATCAATCTGCACATGAATATAATACAATCCTTCATTATTGTTGGCAATCTTCCCTTAACCGTTGCATTCGAACGCAACAACGTCGTTCACCCGATCAGCTGGAGGACCAGAACAGCCACTAAAGGAGTGGTTACTGAACCTCTTGCGTCTGTCAGTTCGTCTAATTAGGAAGGGAGAGACATCAAAACCTCTCCCATATTTCACAATATTCTTGGTCCTTTATAATAAGTGACACGGATTGGATTGATAGATGACTTCCCAATTGCATTAAAAATAGTTCTAGTTGGTTTGACCTGGGAATGACCAGGATGAAAATGACTGCAATTTTTCCACCTTTTTGATCGACTTCGAATCCGAGTGTAACTTTCGGAAACATGCATCAGTGGGTCAAAATTGAGCAGAATCCATGTGACGGGAACGCCATAAATATTGCCCTTTCAGTTAAGCTACTGAGCTATCACAATTCCCACCGTAAATAATACCCACAATTTCGTAGTCTTCGTGCTCCGATTCGTCCTCAAAGTTCAGCCTTAGGAGACTGAAAGAATAAAGATAAAAGAGAAGCAGGAGATGAGGGACTTTGGGCGACGAACGACCGAGGGAATCAGATCATGCTTAGATTTATGCCTCAGAGGTCGGGTCTCGAATCGACTATGAGGATGGCCACTCCCGGATTCAAAGACTGCCATAAAGAAAACCCCTTCCGTGACCAATATGAGCAGTCCGTAGAGAGAAAGTGATGCTGAATCGAATGAGACTTCTAATGATACGGAGATCCCAATAGTGACAGTCTGGTTTACACCAGCCACCATTATTTCCCTCCCGATAGCAAACCAACTACGCTAGGAACAGACTCTGGTAAATTCAGGAGAGCAAGGTCCGAAGGCCTAGGCGATTCTGGGAAGAGTTCGGGGGCTCAGTCTGAAAGGAGTCGGATTCAACTGGTTGCGATCTACTCCTGTGTGTGTGTGCGTTAGTGTCTGTTGGCGCGCTCGTTTGCTTGGTACATGTGAGCGCCTACAATCAACGGAAACCGAGAATCCGAAAAACGAACCACAATACGTGCGTTAACATCTCCTCCCTTTAGAAAGAAATGTGATGAATGATTCAGTACCAGCCCCCGTCGACGGTCATCAGTAAGATAAATTGATGCCCTGTTGAGCAAAATAAGACCTATTTATTGCTCATCGTTTTAGTTTGATGATGACGGGGTGAATCAAATAGGCGAGTAGATCTGCTATTCAGTGAAGGAAACCGGCAACCTAAATATCGGGATTTGGAATGCCGAATCACACCAGGTTAGTTGTAGTATTCAACCGGACAGCAGTAAAGCAGCTAACCACCACATCTGGGTGGCAGTGGTGAGGTTCTAAGCTCGGACAATAGGTTTTTACAGCACACAAATTACGGCGACTTGACCATTGAGCACCCATCAACAGGGTTTCTCATGTTTGAAATGTGTTCCAGGTCAGAAAGCTTATTTTTTGTTCCGCGTTTGGATTTACTTTTAATCCCTGTTTTTCCGTTCCATTTAGAGGATTCTGGAGTTGGCAATGAATTATCCTGTAAGGTTTTGCGGACTGTTCTCCGCGTAGGCTCACCTTAGTATTTGTCCTTCCGCACCCACCTGCTCTGGTTGAGCACACATTCATTCATTTATTTATACGCGCAAACGGTGTGTTTTTATTCCACGTTCCGTTGGATTCTTCATAAACACAAAACTAATTCTATTTGACATAAGCTCTATTCGATACGGTGCCATGAGTTGCTGTTGTATCAATATTATAGATCTCCTTTTCTTACTGCTGACATTTCTGTTCCGCGCACTTCTCGTTCCGACGCTTCCCGGTTACGTGGGTCCCGAGTGGTTTCATTGACCAATTTGTGTTTAACATTTTCCTTTTTTTATTTTTTACTTCCTTTTATTGAATACACAATAATACAGTTCTCAGGAAAGGGAAAGTGGCCACTCAAAGGGATGCCATACAACACACAAACGGGAAAAGTCAGGCGGTGGTGCTNTGGGATTCGAGCAAACACTCGTCGGGGTGATAATTTGGTGATGGTACCACCGGGCCACCACCAAAATCCAATGCTGCGTTTATGATTTGTAACCAACCAAACATCACCTCGATTCATCCCGGCCGATGAAGAGCGGCTATACCGAAGAGTAATCACACAACTACAAGTTTTGACCATGAGTCGCTCATTGCGTATCGTGAAATTTCTGAGATTCCATAACTAATGATTGCTGGATTACATCATCCCNACATGATGTAGATAACCAGGCAGCATTTTCGCAGAGTTGCAATCTCAATGAGGCCTCAGTTTACTCACTGTCTAGAAATAAATTCCAATATCAATTATCCCACACAACTACTCACAAGTAACTGTGAATTAAATGCGAAAAATCAACAGAATAGTTCACAAACAGGAGAAAGACAAATACATTACAATAACAATCCAAGGGACGCTGACTGAACTTGAGATTTTCAATGTATCTATTCTAAAATTGAGTTGGAAACTATAAATGCTATGGGTCATAGATATTGTGCAACATCTTTTTTTTAATATTTCCAGCCAATGAGCGCAAAGTATAAGAGACGATTTTTTCAAAACCAAATGTGATAAGTTTCAGATCATGTCACGTTGATTCAGAGTTTCAGTACAAAATATGGTAACCTAATGAACTGCTAAGCCACAAGCAGCGAAGTGTTCACATCATCGAACAAGAAGTAGAAAGACTGTAGTAGAAACTGACCTTATTTTAGCGTTCAATTCTACGCGACTCACTGACACAAGCATTCAAGTTTAAATGAGCTACCTTGAAGATGAGATGAAAGATTCTCTTATTTGGTACTACGATGAATATTTCCAGTTATCACAGAAACAGTTGCTCGTGCAAATAAATCGTAAACCGAAAAGATAGGAAGCACTGCTGTACACCTGTTTCGACCTGGTTGGGTCTCATTAGCACAGTGTGCGAATCCATTGCGGATCCATGCGGATCACGAACCCGGAACCTCAGCACAGGCAGAACACAAGCATGCTACCCACCTGGCCACTGAGTAGTGGATCAGCCCATTTCTCATTTTCATTTTCCCCCATATAGCACAGCCCATGTTTGTGAGCTTGTTGAGGGCATCGCACCTCATCCATCTCAGCACTAGCCTTCCACGGGTTATGACTCGGTTGGAGACGTTCACAGTCTGACCACTTGTTTATTCCGTCCAAATTGAATCGGTTTCTCGGTTAGCATCACTCTATTTGATTGATTGTAATCCCAATCCTCCCTTCGCTTCGCTCTTCTCGCGCACTCCACTCCAAATGAGTTTGGTAATGGCTCAACAAACAAATTGTTTTTCACTGGGACTTCTATAGTTACGCGAATTTCCACATATGGTATTATTCCTATGACATTCCGGCATAGTTAATGTATGCAGATAGCTGATTGAACGCACGCAAAATACATGGTCACTATCAATTCCGCACATATTGCGTTCCTTGTTTCAATCAAGTCACTCGGTTTTATGGCAGCTTTGTAGTCGTCGCTTACAAACTTTGCTTGTTTCGCTGTCTTCTACTTAGAGCAAGATACATCTGCTCTGCCACTTTAGAAAGCGAATGATTAGTTTTGCGAAAGACGCAGTTAAAACGTGGTCACTCGTAACAGGTCTGAAGGAAAAAAACAGGTAGTTACAGATTCGAGCTGAGTGAAAGATTTTGACCATAAAACTTTTGTTCAAAGGGGAACAGCGGCTGAAAGGGTTACTAAAGTCCTGAGTGCCACAGTTGAGACAACATTACGCAATATCAAAATCAGAGACGCGTTCTCAGCATCACTCGTCATCCGATCTCAGAACAAGAATAAGTTGCCAATGCTAGCCTCATTAGTGCTCATCAACCAATTCAAGTACACCTATGTACGTAATACAACAACGGAGCTATCTGAGCATATCAAGGTACATTAGCGCCCTTCGCCTTAACATGGAGGAATCGGAATTAATTCCAGGTTGATTGTTGCACACTTGGTCGAAACTGGACATGAACATGCTAACTCGTCTTGTACCGTCATTTATTGCGTTCCACAACACTAATCCATGGCTGTTCGAATTAAAACAGTCGAGAAAATTATCATCCGTTTATCGAAACCGGAATTGTGTGCCCCAAAACCACTTGTTCAAGCACTTAAATTTCCCTGGCCCAGAGCGGAAAATACCACGCATAAGCGTTATAATGTCCCAATCAATGTACCCCTTGATAGCTGAATAAGACCACTAGAGACAAACTTGTCCTTGCCCCACCCCCTTCGCTTTAATTATTTGACCTCAACACGATACCTTCTCGTTATTTTCTCACACAAATAAAATTCTACTGGCTTGAGGAGGAACTCGCCGAACACATGTGTTCAAATCCGAAGAGTGTTCTGATGTAAGTTTTTTTCTGTTGGGAATTATCCTAACCGTCCGCGGCATTAAAGAAACTAACCGATCACCAGGCAGCATTTTCGCAGAGTTGCAATCTCAATGAGGCCTCAATTTACTCACTGTCTAGAAATAAATTCCAATATCATTGTCCCACACCACTACTCACAAATAACTGTGAATTAAATGCGAACAATCAACAGAATGGTTCACAAACAGGAGAAAGACAAATATATCACGATAACAAACCAAGAGGCGTGAATTGAACTTGAATTTTTCAGTTTATCTATTCAAAAGTTGAGTTTTCAACAATAAATTTTAGGAATCATGATTATTGATCGGTGATGGCCCGGTGGTGACGTCACCAAATCACCACATCGGGGAATGTGTTCGAACCTCAACGTTACCGCCTGACTTTTCCAATGGCAGCCCTTTGATTGGCCGCTCTCCTCTTGCTGAAAATTGTGTCATTGTGTATTCAATAAAAAATGTAAAAGAAAACAAGGATGAAAGGAAGAACATCCTTTTTTAAATAATCGTAACCAATGAGCGCAAATATTAAAGAGGATTTTTACAAAACCAAATTTGATTTGTGTCAGATCGTGTCTCGTTGATTCAGAATCTCAATACTAAATATGCAACCAAATAAACTGCTGTATAACCAACAACGAACTTTTCACATAACCGAGTAAAAAGGAGAAAGACTGTAGAAGAAACTGACTTTGTTCCAGTGTTCCAATTTACGTGACTCACTGATACAAACAGTCACAAAGTTTTAATGAACTCACTTGAATTCGAAATGAACGGTTCTCTTAACTGGTAACACAAAATATATTTTTAATTTTCATTGCTCATATACTCAGAGCAAATGAATCGTGAATTAAGAGCGAGGATGCACTGTGCAATCGTTTTTACATGGTTCGGTTTCATCAACAGTGGTTGAATCCATCGATCCAACTGAGAATTGATCGGACCCGAGACGGCATTAGGCAGAACGCAACCGTGCTACCCAGTGGGCCACTGGGCAGCTGATTGGACCGGTTTGCTGTTTCAATTTACACCAGGTAGCACAATCCATTTTTACACGTTTCTTCGGGTCATCCCACCTCACTCATCTCAGACCTAACCTAACGACTGATTTGGAAACTTTCACAACCTGACCACTTGTTTATTCCGCTCAAGTTTATTTGGTTTTCATGAGTTAATTATTCCTCAGCTTACATCTGTCTCTCTGATTGTTTGCCCCCTCGTTCCCTCTTCTCGCGCACTTCACTCCAAATAAGTTTTATAATGTCTCAACAATCGAACTGTTGCTTTTCTGTTGGAATGACCGTAAATATGGAAATTTCTATGTATGGTATTGTTCTGATAACATTTCGACCTAATTACTGTGCTCGGACGGGCGCACGCGATATTCATGGCCACTATCAAATCTACGCTTACTGTGTTATTTGTTTGATGTCAATCAATCAATAAATGGCAGTTCGTAGATTATAATAGCATCATGCATTACAATTAAGTGAATAACAACTAGACTCGGACCCGAAAGACAAACAGTTTGCACTCAACGTCTTGTTGCACAATCGGCGGACCCCGGTCGGGTGTGCGTCTGGACTCTTTCCACTCAGCTCAGACGTTACAGCCGCAACGCATGATATATGATGTGATTTGCATAGTCTAGTATGACGATTGAAATTGTTCACCAATCTGTATGTAACGCAAGCTGTTCACCAATAAATCTGCGGAAAAAGTTGAAGATAAGACAGAACTGCGCAAACCACTGCGCTGAACATGCAACCTCATTACCCGATACGTTTGTCTCTCAGACCACAATGATATTTTTCCACAAAATTTGTCGTGAAACGTGCATAGAATTATGGTGATCCGAGCCTACCGGATACCGCAGACCACGGTAAAACACGTTACAGTTTCCAGACAACTGTGATAAGTCAAGCTTCCCTGATGAGGCCAGCGAAGCGCCTACGCGTTACAGTTTCTGGACTACGAAGCATAGGCCGATGTTATCGACCATTCAGAAGCCGTACGTCCCGGACAGAAGCTGTACAATGCAAGGAATAGGAAAGTTCCATTGGTAGATGCCTGAACGACCAATGAAATTCCTTTTTACGTATTAGTTAAATCCCATGATTTCTTCCAACAAATGAATTGTCACTCCTTTTTCCCCTTTCATTTGACCTCCTTTGATCGAATACGCAAAGATACACAAAGCCGGGAAATCTACGTGTACTGCAAAATGAAGCATGAATCGATGTAAATACAACAACATACCTCAAATTAGGGGAAACCAGGTCTGGACAGAACTTTCGGTTCATTACGGCAAGAGCAAACGCACCAGGGAGCCACTCTCTTGGAAATCAGAGGAGGAATGTGATGTGGATATAGCGGCAGTGCTATTTAAAGGGCGTTGAGGACCAATCACAGGGATGGGTAAGCGAAATGACACCAAAGTCGTGGGGGGGGGGGCGACAGACGGCAACCGTAATCATGGTTTAATAGAGAGAATAGACAACGGGCACGAGGAGGGTGTCTAGGGTGGTTGTGCACACAAGGCGGGTGGTATCATGTGGGTCAAGAAACAACTGGTTGAGAAAAGGAATGAACAGTGAAGACGGTAGGTAAACATAGCGGACGGGTGATGAAACGGTGACCTCAATAACAAGCGGCAGTTTCTATGCCGGATCGAGGTAGTTGAAAACGATAATGGATTAAGCATAGAACGAGTTACGACAGTTACTGCAACAAAGTTCCATGAGAGATGGCAATATTAGAATACGATAATAGGACGACAGTTACCACGTCACAGTTTCCGTGTGGGTGGAGATAAAAGATTACAGTAACAAGTTGGACAAGTAAGGGGTCACAACAATCAGTACCAAATGGTTTCCATGTGGAGTGGAGATAATATATCGTGATAACAAGCCGGACGAAAAACGGGTTGCGACAAATAATACCGGGAGTTGCTATGTGGGTCGGTTATGTAATCACAAGGGAATTACGGAAAAGTACCAACTAAATGTTCATGGAACGTAGCAAGTTCCGATCCGGTTGGCAAAGGTCAATAAACTGGGAGTTGCTTAGGGCCAAACATGAATTCTCGGGTTGTTAACAAAGTAAACGTAGGTCCGGTGTACGTAATTTCAAATCACACAAAAAAGCTTCTTACAATTAGAAATTCATGACCAGTGCGTACTTCAACTACTGGAAAAAAACACCCAGAGGCTCATTGGTTTCATCTCGTCCGCACTAGCGAACTGCATGAAATTGAGGGCAAACTTTACAATATGTCTTAGGAGAACAATGAACAAAAATCACTAACATCGTCATTAAAAGAAAATCCTAAACATGCCTACTCCCTATGGATTTCAATAATCGGAGCAATGCAGCTCCCGTTCTCATCATTTTAGAAAGTTCGTTGATTCGGTCTAGTTAAAACAATCAACGAACGCGAAGGCGGAAATTAGGATAACGTTATCATAACTACACTGCACGTCAGAAACCAACACAATCATAGCAATACTCCGACTGGTGGAATTCAAGGTAGCCCAAAAAACCGGTACAAACTATGCTGCGCTTACTCTTCAAGCAGCAAGAACTGTCTGCAGTAGCAGGAAAAATTAGGCACAATCTAAGTAAATCCGTGCTTAGGTTGAAATCATGGCGCTAAGTTCGTGAGAGATAAGAGAAAAACGAACAACTTCACAGTTATCTACTCGAACACAAGCTTACTCCTGGCCAAACTGAGCCGAGATTACTAATAGGGAACCATAAAGGTTGTGTGATCGCGATCGATAGCCTAAAGGTGATAGCGCAGGCTGAGAAAACAGCGAAACGGCTGGATTTAGCAAAATTATAGATGGTTGGCAATCCCGTTCTGTTTCACATATTTTGTAACCGTTGCGTTGAGGCATGAATCAGCGTAACCAGTCCTCAGGTATCGTTACGAATGGCCGAACACATTCACAACGAACTCGCGGTTGGCTCCTGCAAAAAATTGCATACCAATTAAACACATCACTCATCCAGGTTGCTCGTTAAAACTCGGTGTTATCCATGAGAAAAGCCCAGCCATGTTTTTCATGTGACATTTCTCAAACAAAGTTGAGGTCACATAGTCCGTCAATGATTTCCTCAGTAAACTGTCAAAATCAAATCAATCGAGAACCATTTTGAAAGTACTGACAGTTTGTATCGGCACCATTACTTATTGTCGCGATTACTGATGGTAGTTGGAATCAGATCCCGTGTAGATCATTTCGTTATTTGCAAAATATCATCAACCGTTGCTTGAGATCCAATTTGGCACAATTCGCGATTCAAAAGTCACGCCCATAGAGAACGTGATTCCAGATCTATTGCCGCTGAACTTGAAAATTTACATAACCTTCAGCTGCAGAGATCGGAAACCGCGNTTGTATTTCTCCAGGCAGTCTTTGTGTATGACCGTATTCACTCACCCGTCCTGCAGGCTACTTTGAATCCCTGCTGAGCAGAAAACTGTGCCAATAGAAAATTGTAAATACTCATATGCAAACACTGGTCTATTGAAAATCGGACACAACTTTGTCTTATCTTTGGGCCAGTGAAATACCGACGACACATCAGAGTGAGAGCGTCAAAATAGTTTGCGGTTCAAAGCTTCAATGAGTCAATTTGAGGCTTTGTACCCTAACCACTATCGTTTGTACTTCCCTTGCACGTCAATGAATGATTTGTTCACTCCTCAAGGTAATTAGCTCACCGAATACCCAAATCTTGACGATGAGTTTGCAATTAGAGGATTACTCCAAACTAAAACTTCACGTAAAATCACATGGCGTTTGAGCTAAGTCAGACAATCATCTCAACCAACCACAACGGGTAACAAGTCAGCAATTACACCGTGAAACTGGTCGTGTGCCTCCCGGGAAATTTTTCCAGTCATTCATATGATAACTATTATGTATTCTATTTTATCATTTTGATAACTTCTTTGGGCGTATAGTTTACATTCCAGTGAAAAGTGTACACATTTGAGGTGGGCAGAGAATTAAGTAAAGTCCCGAAAATTTTAACGAAGTCCGTCTTTGTTAATTAAAATATGTTCTAATGAGAGTAGTACCATAAACTGACGGAACATAAAGATATTGAACTCCAGTTGGAAGAATTTAATAACAAGAAAATGAATCCGTATGCAGTGGATGTGCGGAGTTGATAAGAATTTTGTGTGCACGCTTTATGTGAACGCTTTTCACGTGCATTCAACTGAGGTTCACATACGTTAAATATCAACTCCTTGGGCAGTACTGAACAGACACCTCGATGCAGTTTAAGGTATTTCTTTAGAAGATTGGCAAAAATAACAGGTGAATAGTGAATTAAACCCATGGAATTCACATTAGTAAACGAATTTGGAGATAATTGATCGTTGAATACGAAACTGAAGAAGTGTGCAGTTATGGAAAGAAAGTTGTTTGGGTTTACTGACGATCTGATGAGTGTGGGAGATCCAAAGAAGCCAAACATCGACAAAACTACAAAATAATTGTTTTACCCGGAGAACTAGTTCAGAGCCAATCGATACCGGTTTACATAAGGCGACATTTTAAATATTTCGTGGGATTAAGAGATAAACCGGATGTGAGAAAAATTGTTCAAAGTTTCCCACACTGTCAGAAAAAATTAAAAGACGAGATAACCTGAAATAATATCACCTCAACTTTGAACTGAGAAATAGAGGCGTTAGCAGACAAGTCGCTAATATATTTAGAAAACATTTATGAGCAAAATGACTATGCCTTGCAGTACTTCGGAGTTATTCACCAAAGGTTTGAACTTCCCCTGACTTAGCAGATCTGAAAAGTATAATGGTGATCTAATGAAAATAACTCTTCGACTAAAATTTTGTTCTAACGATTAGCAAGTATGGGTGTTTTTTGTAGTTTATCATTTTAAATAAAAATTTTGACAACTGTCTTTCTCAAATTTGAAAAGTGGAATATAGAGTTATGGGTTACGTATCACAATTTGACGTAATTGCCGACATTAAGTGACCGAAAAGATGGCTACATATTATCAATCAACTAGTTTAATGGAGTCGTATCATTTGTTCCACAGTTACGTGTACATTGATCGGTGAGGTAAACTGGTGTCTGGTAGCTTTTTGATCCTTTGCGTAGAAAACTGAATGAACCGTTGGAAATTATTGCCAAAAGTAATCTTGCACTACTCATGAGTAGCCCATTCAGTAAAGATAAATAAAAAATAAATGGAAGCACAGCTCAGGTTATGCCGTACCACTTGACGTGAGTAATGTTTGTGACTGCACACTCAAGGTAAGAGTGTTTTCATGTATGTCACCGTTAGTGTTGGCTTCACTGGAGCCACCAGAACAATTTGTTGCTCTCCTTCGGGTTCATCCTGACTGAGTCCGAAACTCCACTACGTTATCCCGATGCTTGCATAGTTCTCATCGAACCGTTGTGATTCGTTTTCACTGAAAGATAAAATTCGGTGAATAAAATCCAAAGTTCCGGGTGGATGGTGGTAAAAGAGTATGACAGATTATTCCACAGTACACGTAAAATTATATGCACAAATCGATCAATTTGTAGAAGGAGGTGAAAGAGTACAAAAACTAGAGAAACTGCCTAGAATCAGTTATCGTTTCTAAGTAATTGTATCAAACAGAACCACCGCAGATATTGGTGAGATAAGTGGAGAAGGAGAGTCAGTTCCATTTATATTAAAATCATTCCCTCATAGATCCGATGAATTGCAGCAGGGGCAAATTGAATAACCGAACTAAATAATGCCCTGCGTCATTACGGCTCCTGCTGTACACTTCTTGAGTTCCATCCTATCGATGCACCAATCTCTTTATCCTCCACACAGCCAGACAGGTATGCAGGCTATCAGACCAATCGGTGATTTATGCACAAACTGCTTGGTGCTATAAAATCTCTCAACCAATCGCGGATTATTATTATTATTATTATCTCGTTGCTGCTTGTCAAAACACGTTGCGTTGATACACTTTTCTGAAAACTCTCTCTGTGTGTCCATCTCGTGAGTTGGGCCATTATTCGACGGTTCGGAACTTCAAGCGAAGGTCAGTTACTGCTAGGAATTTTTTTGCAAAATGAACCTTATACTTGAATGAACAAAATGCGAATTGGTGAGTATTGCGTCGTATTGTATTGTATTGTATTGTATTGTATTGTATTGTATTGTATTGTATTGTATTGTATTGCAAATTATGTACAAGCTTTCAGCCAAAAAGTAGACCACCGTTGCAATTCTGGTAAAAACGAGGTGAAAAGTGGGACGTAAAACGTACAAAAATATGAGTTAGTTATTTAGTACGTCAGAAAGCCCAGAACGATGACTATCCTTGTCGTTCAATATCCGAATAATATAAGGCACCAACGCGTTTCTGTATGTAGATCTGCTACACGGGATAAGTTTGTACTTGGAACGAGCGGAGGGGTGTGAGTTGCATGCACACAAATCACTGTGTCGAGGATGAATGCATTCACATAGGTTACTGTTACCAATTTCAAGCACACCTCAATATGAGCATTACACACACTAAAAATCAGAACACATAACGAGATTTTAGAGACACAGCTGATAATTGAGAGACCACGCTTTAGTAGATTGAAATCAGCCTTAAGAAAACCAGGGAAAATTGCAGGAGAGCAATTAAAGGGGTTTGGGGAGGACACATTGTTGAACGAAAGCGTCTGTCATCGACAAATGAGAACAGAATTGGCACATTTTTTATCTGAAAAGCGAGAACCTTCAAATTGTGAGCAACAGTCTGGGTACGGTGAGAAATGAGTAACTAGCAAAAGGAAGTAGTGGAATTCAGTGGATCGTGGAGAGTATTGTGAATGAATTATACGGTTAACAGAACGCCAGTCATTAAAAAACGTATTCCCGCCTCAAATCCACTACGCAACCTAAATGCGCCGAGTAACAGCAATTCAGTAAAATTATATTTGTATTATTCTCTAGACTGTCTAAAATATGCGGGGTTAGCTGGTGATTCTTAAAGTACAAAGAGAGTTTCTTCAACCAAATGAAGTCCAGGATGAATTCGTTTACATATTCTAATGGAAGGATTGTCTGCGAAGGAAAAGGTAGGAAAATGGGATAGGTGGATCCAATCCGAGTGGAATTTACATCCAAAAATAAAACACAAATATTTGTTTCATGTAAATGTGTCAAGTGAGTTTAGGATTTAGGCATGCAATGAGTCAGGTGCATCAAATGACTACACAGGTGTTCTGTACTGCACAAAGGTGCCCTATACTCAAACGCAGTACGACATTAACTTTGCTCTAAATCGGCAATTTCCGAAGAAAAATGAATCGATAGGATGTAACAAAATGAAGACGGAATGCTTTCATCCTCACATGGAAATGTTTTTCTGGGTGGTCCGAAGCCTACACAAAACAGGTTGTATCTCATGGATTTGTGGCACGCAATTTGTCCANNNCCATTATCCTAACTAATTGGATGAAATCCGTCGACAGAATTCCACCTGTCTGCGTGACAAAAGTTCATTATCATTGATATTGCCGTATAAATCCAATGTACAGATGCAAGAGAACCACCGCTCGCTGATTCATTTTAAACCTCCGATAGATGAATAACTGTTACATATCCATCAAATTAAATGAATGATAAAAAACAAGAAAACCAATCAAAAAAACACATTCCGAATAATGTGATAAATTATAATCATACTTATAAAAACGTCGGCTATGAAATGATTCTTGGATTGTGAGAATCTGAGTGATTGAGGTTATGGGATCCGGGATCCAGTGAGTTCCATGTTTTTTGGCTCTGCTGAAGACGTTCTAATTGCAAGTCATGTACAAACGGAAAACTCTCCTTGTAACCTGGCCCAATTCAGGATTCTAGCAAACGATCTCATTTACCACTAACGGAATGCAATACTAGATATAAATCTTTTAGGTGAAACATACGTAATCTGTTTTGCTTATCTTACCATCACAGTTATGTCGTAATAAAAGTACGAGATGCAAATGACAAGGCATGGGGAATGTGAACTGTAATCTCGTATTGTGAATATTGTTCAGTGATTACAACTCACAGAACCAACTACTAACAAAGCCGAGCACAGCTCACAGGTCATACGGGGCTCGTTATACTCGGACTGTCGTAAGAATGGAACTCAGTAGATGTCACTGCACGGCAATGATTTTCTCTGACTACAAATGTGGTTTAAAGCATCAGTAGCAGAGTTTTGATCGTTCTCGAGCGGCTTTTGGTGATGACGCTACGTGTGACGTTTTGCGTTCCCAAATATCAACTGCATGATGCATAGAATTCGATACCAGCCACCAAAAGCTGCAGTGGAACACCTCGTCAGCGGGTTACTCGCTTTAATATGGTCGACCTGTTTAGTTTGAGCTCACGGAACGGTGTACATGAACGTTGGAGGTGGAGAATACTTGGAGAAAATGTGTAACAAATCAAACGTTTTGTACATACGAGCACCTTTTTTGTCCAGCCTTGGTATTTCACTTGACTTTTAGCATGGACCCTTAGGCAGTTGTTTTCGAAACGCACGCCCTTCGTTTGGCTGCGCTACATTTACGCGCTCTTCGTCACTTTGTGGACATTTTCACCTTTTCACTCACTTTCATGCGTCTGTCATTGCTCATGGATTGATAGTATTTGTTTCAAACGTGTCAGGACATGTTTCGATGGCTTAACGTTTTGTGTGACTCCATTTTCTCACTGTCAAGGCTGGACCAAAAGACGCAAGCGTGCAGGATGGCAAGTTGCCCTTAATTGCACCCCTCTGTCAAAAATGACTGTCCCATCATTGGTCAGCACAAACACTCGGTCCCTGTTTCCCAAAATGTGGGACTTAATTGGCTTCCCCCGATCAAGAATTCATACGAACACGTGTGCAGTCTGTGTTCAAGAATCCTGGTTGAATAAGGACGTAGATGACTGTCTAGTGTCAATAAACGGTTTTGAAGTTTATCGGCAGGATCGTGGAACCGGAGGAAAAAGATTAGAGGGGGTGTTGCCACATATGTCAACGTTTCCTAGTGTGGCACGTACCATGTTGTTTATCAGTACTGCCCAAAACTTATCCAGTACCTAACTATACAGTGTCACCCTAGATTTTCCCTTTTCACGTACACAGTTTTGACTAACTTGTATAAAGCTCCCTCCTGTACGCAGTTCGATCGTATGTCATTTTTTGACTCGTTCAATCAAATTGCGTCCTTGATATACCGATTAATCGATGAGGAAAACACTGGTTGACTCGTTTCGCAATCATCCAATCGGGATCAGCCGGTTTGGAGTGTTGCGTGTGCCTGACTCAGAAATGATCACGATCTGACGGGTTGTGTAAGCTCCGTCCTAAAACACATTACTTTCAGAGGGATAACCTTGCGATTGGGTTAAGCATTTGAGTGGTGTGTTGAGGCAGTGGATGATCACGGAATATTGTCTCACTGTATTCAACGAAACGGCTTAGTTTCTGTGAGTTGTTCCTGCATCCCTGAAGATATTCGGCCTAGGATTCCCTTCAGTGAAGAAATTAAGTGTCCTTCAATTTGACAGAACTGATCTAATTCTCCCAATGTGATTACCAGTTCATGCTCAGGAAAATTACCCATCAGTGTAAGCAGTGTGTGATAGTTTGAAGAATTAATAGCAGGCAAAGTATTTGCTGTATGGTGACTGGGTGCAACGCTCATAGCAACAGGTAGGGAATGAATGCGAATAGAAAATATCAAAGGATAGAGGATAGAGTATAGCACCATGGGAAATTGAGTGACGTGTTAAGAACGCGATCGAGATCTGGAAAGACAGAATTTCTTAATACCTTCAATGTCAACCAAAAGTAAACAGTATGAATCAACGTGAGTAATTGATTAAAATCAGGAAGGAGTTATCAAGTTACATACACAGCTTAAACAATCGAAAACCGTAGGAGTTTTGAAACAAACATCTCCACACTTAAGCGTATACAATGTCCACACATTCAATCCGATGGGTCAACAAGATGCCTTGGCTAGATACCGACAAATCTTCATTTTGAACCTTTGCTGTCTCTGCCAACTGTGCATGCAACTAAATACCTCAATTAATCACTTGCATTCCTCCAACTGAACCTCATCCTTGTGTTTCACGTTTTGTGCGACCATAAGAAATTGGATTTATGTCCATCGATCTGGTGTAAATGATGCCAACAGGCAAGACTCTTCGTGTAGGAGTAAAACAGTATGTAGACAAGTCCCTTCAATACACTTATGCATGATCAAAACAATTTCGTACGCGCTCCACATTCCTCAATGCTTTGAACTGGTTGGATGTTATAGAGAATTTTTTGAGCCACTTTAAAGCAGTTGAAGTATAGTCAAGGGATTTGGTGCTGCACACTACAAAGTCAAAGAATTTACACTAGGATTCGAACACAAACCTTAGAGGCGATGAGCTGGTAAAATGGAACATTTTATTACCTCGAGGGCTATGCAAAGGATCATTTGCAATACGTTTCAGGAAATGCGTTAGCAAATAAAGGTGGAGCACCCTAAAATCTATGTCAAAACGAAAAGGAGAAAATATCAGTCTGGGATGTATTGGCATAAAATAATCAGGAATTATCTGTCCATTGCTGTCAGGCTCTTCCGTTAGAGTTTCATTCGATCTGAACAATATACAGTTCAACATTTGAGCTTATCATAATTGGTAATGTTTAAGTGAAACTATCACCGAACCTGATTCCATGTTGCGTTTCTCAGCAATCCAAGCCAAAAGATAATTGCAAACTGTGCGCTCGTTTAATGGTAGCGGCTGAATGAAGTGCACTGACCAAGGGATAACCACGCTGTTTTTAGGATTATGCAACATCTGGAATTTGACGGTTTGTTGATAATTCGCACAAGAACAGAGGGAATTGGCATATGAGATTGCCGTACTTATTCCGTTATCCGTCATCCAACAGATTCACAACAAAGTATCCTCTATAGTCACTAATAATAGATTTCAAGCAGCTGTAGCAGATGATAACACGTATCTGTTACTAAACATTTTTGAGCGCTAATATGTATGAAGTCTTTCACAGTGTCAAATATTGGAGTGATTCCTGCCTTGTGTGAATGCATCAACTGCGCCATGTGATGGTAAATGCTCACCGGAAATTCCTCTGAGCACACAAATGACGTGGTGAATGCGCAGACTCACGGTTTCAACCGTGGCTGGAATTAGTTGCTTCGCCGTTCTGATTGCTTACATCGAACCCCGCCACTGGTTCAAAACACCCCTCATATCCACGTAGGGAGCAGAGTACATACACCTTGCTTATATTTCTAGATCGGATTGACAGTTGATTGTGCATTCAAATCTAAAATTCCCTATTTACTTTTCTCATTTTCTTAGTTACACGTTTCCTTATTCCTTTTGTTCATAAATATCATTGCAACCCCGTAAATTACGGACAAATATATCAATGTGTTTTACTGTATCTTGCATTATACACACGTTTTATTTTCCTTTACGAAACTAAATCACGTAGGCCTGCTCTGTCTACTGGTTCCCAAAAACTTGTTTCCTGGAAAAAAATAGATGGTCATGCATTTCACTACAGTATTTGGGGTGCTTACTTTACACAGGAATGTATGTTCCCAATATAATTTTGAGTATAACTACCTATCTCTGTTTTATACTTTCCATATCATTGACTGAATTGTATTTATCCACCTTCTGTTTTACTCAGGTGCAGTGAACTTAATGGGCCTGATGTCACTATGTTGAGTACTCTTAAACTGTAGAACATCGTTACCTTTCGAAACGGACTCCAGGCTTGTAGCTACCTGTGTTTCGGTATAACCGGAAATTATTGAAGTTGTGTTACCAATTCCCTGTTGTCACTTTTGATTACACGGCCACATCGTTTAACTTCTACACGTAAGTAGTTATGTCGAACAAAATAACTTCTGTGGCACTATCTGGTGAAAGACCTCTCAAAAGCTACAAAGGTTGTGGTAGCCAAGTGTTCAGGTCAACCAACCATGATTCTGGGGTCCCGGATTCGAACCTATCTACCGCTACCGGTCCCCCTCATTTCAGCATTTTCCCAGACAGACTTCGTTTGGTTGTGGCCCCCTTCCTGAAATCTGACTGCACATTTGCAGATGCAGTTGATGAAAAGGAAGTCCATATACATTTATTTTACTATCATGCGTAATAATAATGTGGAAATTAAACGCTGCTTACGTGTGTGCACTGTTGGTCTACGGGAATTGTCGCACCACATTCAACACATTGTTCCCGTTTCACTGTCACAAATCGGAGATGAATTTGCCAGCTACAAACATGGACGATCTCAACCCCCAATTCTGCGTGACTCTAAAACTGACGCCTTTGTTCCACCCCCGTAAATTTCGCAAACTTAACTGTGAACCAAAAACACGTTTCCAACACTCCTTCAGTCCGCTGTCAAACTGAAAATGTGCAGCCTACTTCGCATTATGGCATCCTGACACGTGTTCAGGCCGTTTTCTTATTGTATACAACGATTACGGGCCACTGGTCTTTGTAACTCTACACTTCAGATAGGTGCTCTGCCCGAAAAGCTCGCCACATAAACTAAATCATTCCATCCACTAAGGATTTGTAAGACATCTCAGGTGTGAGAAACCCTGTCCAACGCAGCATAAAAGTCTAGGGATTATTATGCTGCAGGAATCCAGGCTGCAAGAAGAAATCCAACACAAAATTGTACAACTGGATGGATATAAATCTTATCGGGTTGACCGTCTCAAAAGTGTCCGTAAACAAGGTGGAGGTGTTGCAAGTTACGCTAGCAACAACTAGAGTAAATCAACCGCCGTCATCTACGAATATTCAACGGATAAAATCAGTTTCCACGTCATCGAATGTAAGCACCGTTTTCTGAGTGGGTTTCGTTCTATACGTCTTGGAAACGTTTATCTGTCACCCACAATGCCAGCGCCTGACAAAATAGCTTTTCTGACATTTTTTCTACCTGTATTTTATCAAGAACAAACCCCGCTTTGTGTGTATTTGTTGGCGATTTTAACAGACATGATGTAACTTTCCTGACAGCACTGGGTATACACAATTTGGTATATTTTCCTGTCGGACTCAATTCACAACTATATTTCGTTTTCACAAACAGACCGCAATTATTTAAGTCCATCAACGTACTCCTCTGAGCAGTTCTGATCATTGTATGTTAAACCTATATTTAACTGTATTCAACAGAACTAACCGGTGCGGGCTTTTAAGAAGGCCTTCCAAGATAGAAAGCCAAAGAAAATGTTCATCGGCGAACCTAGAAAGGCCAAGATACCTGTTGTGTCCCAAATTTAGTAGGTAAATGAGCACACAACGAATAAAGCTGTAAGTTTATTGTAAGCAGAAAATATGTAGCCCGTACACAAACCGGGGAACAAGCAGGAACAACCAGTATGTAGGAAGGAAGGCAGGCAGGCAGAGTCCGGCTCACATGTTTTACTACATGCGAACGCCGTCAAGCCAGCATTCGAACAGTCAGTTAATCGACCAACCAATCAATCTGGCCACAGCCATGTATGGCAAGCGAATCAGTCCGTTTTTGATCACAACAATTGCGGTCACAGATTTTTTGATGTTTCCCGCCAGAACTCTTCTATCCTCTGAGAACATGGAACGGACTATCATAATTTCAGTTTTAAACAGTGCTGCGTACTCGAAACGGTCTTCATGCATAAAGACAGATATTTCTCACCGCTAATAAAACAGCTACGCAGGCGGAAAGAGCACGCCTGTAAACATGAACAAAGAAACTAGGTCAAATGGCTTACGATATTGATCAAAGCTGAAATAAATTGGTTGCATAAATTGGACACCGACACTCCTGGGAAACTCCAGTTATCGTGGCATGAAGAGAGTTATCGACCGCCTGTGTGGCAGTACCTATATACACAAAAGGGAAACCGTCGACTTTGAAAGACTAAATTCCGAGTTGAGTTGAGTTTCACAGTGCATTGCCATGCCAGACCTAGAAAGCTCTACGATAACACCAATGATCAAACGTTCCTTCAACAGCTTCAAAGATTCAAACATTTATTATGGGAATAACTTTCAAGCTCATGCTTTTCTGGTCCCATAGGTTCGTGAGGTGGATTAAGAAACAGCTGCTGAAAAGAAAATTGAATAAAGCATCTGGTCCGGATAAACTATCACTCGTGGTACTCAAGACGTGTGCGGACACTCTTTCAGTCCCATTATCAAAAAAAAATGCAATGTCTCTCTGAAAAGTAGAAAAAATCCCTGATATTTGTAGACTAGCCAAGAAAACTCCCGTTACAAAAAAGGAACCTGAGAAGTATCGCCCCATAGACTGCGTAAATTATTTGAGACATGTTTATTACCTTTGGGTTGTTAGTGAGTTTGCCGTAAACATAAATTTGCATACATTGTTCATTCAATAATATCGGCAGTAGATAAGAAAAGCAAGACAGTGAGAATGGTGTTCTTAGTGTACAAAAGATTTGGACAGTCATAACCGCTCGGTATTGTTCAACTTAATTACCGAAAGTGGTGTTAATACAAACTAAATGAAGTTGTCACTTGGTCCTTGTTCCGTTCGTTCCCTCTCATTGAATGCCTCTAAAATTTAGGATGTGGTGCTTTCCCTCTTGGCCAATGTATCATATTCGGCCCTCACAGATAGGTTCCCCAACTTCTGCCAATCATAAATCCGTACCGAAATCAACAACAGACATTTTTGTTGGACATCTAGATCATCAATTGAGGGATGAAATTAAAGAGCTGGACCTATAGTGTCGGTATGTTGATGATATATTTATCATTTGTAATTCAAAGGAAGACAAGGAGGGATTATTTAAATACTTGAATAATCTTTACCCAAACATAACGTTGAAATGCGAGATAGCATCGCGTTTTTGGATGGGGACGTTCTACGTCGAACGGATGGATCATTGGATCTGTGTACCGAAGAGATATATGGTCCGGACAACATCTCCATTTTACTAACTTTGATCCAATGGGATATAATATTCGTCCAGGTCAAACGCTGTTCTTCAGAGCGCGGCTGATTTGCACAACGGATACATTGGATACCGAATAAGAAAAGATTAGAAAAGTTATACATCTACGGATATCCGAAAGGGTTCATCTTAAAGCACTCCCAGCCCAACCGTACTCGGGAAAAGACACCAAGTGCAGAGAAGATGAGAGTGGTCCTGCAACTGCCCTTCAAAATTGACGATATCAGCTACCTGATTACCAAATCGACTTTTAAATGCACCTACTACGCAGCTGACCCCATCGTTGTTTTTACAACCGCCCGGTTGCCAATACCATAGGGGGAAAGAACCGCTGTCTCTCCACGCCAAATCTAATTGTATCTATCAGTTCAGGTGTGGATGCTCGGCCATCTACATCGGCAGAACGGAGTGCCAACTGCATTACAGAGTAACCGAGCACATCCCGGTCTGGCTTCGGAAGACAATGAGTGGGAACTTCGGAAGTATGGGGTCACCAGTGACGCGTAGGAAGCTCAGTTCGTCGATCACACAACACTTGGTCGAAATTAAACACTGTCATGCTGCGCGACACGTTCAGAAGCCTTGACAACACAAACAACACCATGGTTCTGAAATACGCCGAGGCACTAGCCATTCAAAATTACCGTCCCAAACTGTGTAAACAGCGTGAATGGCTCATTACTCTGGCGCTACCTTGGTAACAAATGTGTTTGGTGAGTAATTTTGACCGCAATCTTTCTCCGCCTATGATTCTAGTATTTACTGACCATTTATCAATGATCACATAGAGTGCAGTATGCACGTGTACAGATGCAGCGAAACGATGCAGGATTAATTGTGCAAACCTGTGTTTTTGGCTTCTCTATTCAGATTCGTTACGGAAAAACTATGCTTCCAAAGATAAAATACCTTGGTGTCACATTATCACACAATTTATCACGGTCACTGCTTGTTCAAAACATATTCTGTAAAATTAGAAAGCTTTCATATTTCTCACTCCGATTGCGAATACTTTCTGTTCCCCATAAGCTAATTGTTGGGTTTGTGAATGCATGGGTGCTCTCCGACTAGTTGTTTTGCTCCCCAGTGATTCTTTCCGGCATGTTTAAGAAAAACGTTTATTTACTGACGAGATCTCTGAAACACGTTTCTAAATCTAGGAGCATCGTCAAATTTTCACGGTCAAAATACTCTCAGACACTCACCAACCAATAAACAACAAATTTTTAAAAGTTGTATCCACGTCATCTACACAGTCAAGACTTAAACTTTTATTTGCACTTACCTCTTTGCTCAAGAATAAAATCTTTGTTTGCACGTATCTCTTCTTATCGTACTTCTGTTTTGCCATATCCGGAGCGTGTACGTATGGACAGGGGGAAAATTTCCGCAGCTTTGCGCAATTGCTTGCTTCATCGACAATCACAATCTATTTCGTAATTCTACTTGTATAATTATTTTAAGTATATATGCTTAAACTTTAGGTAAAAATGTACACTGTCCGTCACGCAAAATGAAACAATGATAATTAATATTATAATGAAAACGAAAGGTAAAGAGTGTCGATGATATTTGATTTATGTACAAAACTTTTGACTCACTTGCAACTAGTATTCCGATCCTCAAATCCACGTCTTCAACTGTTTTTTTGAAACGGTTTCGTTCTATCGCGTTGACCTTAGCGGCTCTAAAGTGAACTGAAAAAGCCATCTTAAGTCAGTCAGCACAATTCCCCACGACCCAAGTCAAGTTGCATATAAACTAAAAAGATCTACATTGGACGCCGTATTCCCTTTAGTGCATTTGATCAACAAGTCATTGAACAATTCTGTCAATTCTGTCCCTTGTGTTTTCATCGACTATTCGTCTGCCTTTGATTCTGTTTCCCGATCATCCCTTTTTTCAAACTTGATTGTTTTGGCACTCCAAAAAATCTGCTTTCATGTTTGGCTGACTAGTTCGCAAAATGGGCCCAGTGCACCAAATTAGGAAGAAGGACATCAAAATCTCTTGTTAATAATTTTGGTGTTCTTTAAAGTGCTACTCTATCTCCATATATTTTTTCTGCCTTTATTAGTGATCTTTCGGTCCCACCCCCTGTGCATATCCAAAAGTCGACGGATGACGTCGTTTTATTTAAGGCAGTTTCAACTCCCTCGGAATTTCATTCTTTACCTGAAAACCTATCCCATATCCAACATTTTTCTGACCAACCTGGTCTCCTTTTTAACATATCTGTCTTTCCCGCTCCTCATTCCCAACGGACTCTGCTACCCTTAACGGTAAACCTGTATCCAGAATGACCTCAGTCAGTTACCTGGGTATCACCATCGACGGCAATCTTCATTGGTCCACGTATATTTGCAACTGTATGAGAAACCTGAGATGCCTATCTTTTCAGTTGTGCAAACTCAGGCAATTACAAACCTCTCAGTTAGTCCTGTCATCTTTTGTTCTAACCATACCAGTTGCATTTTCTCCTTTGTAAATTTGTCCTTCGTGGAGATTCACCTTCCTACTGTTGTCATTATTATTATTATCACCTGGCATATTTATCACACAGACGTCTGAACTCATCGTGCATGCCAAACCGTCACTCTCTCGATTACATTCTGTGCTTTAACTCTACTCAAACGGTTATTTCACAACGTTTGCTATGAACGTAAATCACCCGTAGGAATTTCTAACAAATGTGCAGATATAGTACACCCCGGTAGGCTTATGCCTGACAGTCTAGTGACAGTTGTCGCCTTCCTGAGACAACTTGCCGGACGTTTTTTTAACCCATTCATTCACCAAACGACCACTTTGTACCTCACCATTTGCCACCGTCTTTTAATATCAACTGGGCATGGCAAATATGACATTCACTTCCTGTTGGGTATATGCATATCTATGCATTCCCACGCAATCTCCCACCTCTTGGAGTTTCCGTCGGAGTCTCTTGTTCTCTTAAATTGTTTGTGTTTCCCTTTTCCTTTATTTCCACGGTTTTTCTCAGTAACGGTCTTGATTTCTGCGCTGACATCGATTCCACTTCTTTCCATTGAATTCATACACATTTTCTCCCACTATGAGCACCGCCGTCTCCTGGCCCTCAAACAGTAGTTCTACATTGTAATTATTGGTCCATGGTATATTCAGACAACATTCCAAAACCTTTGGTACAGAACCGGAAGACGTTGTTCTTCTTCTTGATGCCATTGAATGTGTTATCGTTGATGTCGTGCATTCTCTGTAATTCCGACCTCTTCAAGATGATGCATATGCCAGCAGCGTATCGGAGCCCAATTTTTTGTACTAGTTTTGGAAGTACTTCCTTTCCTAGCTTTGACATTACAGCTTCGGTTATGAATCCATGAATTGGTGATCCCATTATTGTTCCTTGCAGCTGTTCGTAAATTTCGCCCTCGAAATTTGATGTTCTTCTGCATGCAAAGTTCAAAAATGGCAGCAGATTCCAGCGGTTGATTTGGTATGTGCTCAGTGATCAAGTCCGGTAACGTGGATCCAAGTAGATTGAATTGAACAAAGTGCTGACGTCGAACGAGCCCATTATTTTGTCTTGTTCGATGTTTACAGCTTTGACCTTGTCCAAGACGTGGCTTGAGTGCTATTATAGATCGTTATATTTGACGAATTCTGTAATAAAAAGAGGATGAAGAGTTGGAATTGTCGACCACCACTTGAAAAAGGTAAATAAACTAACAGTGTATAAACAAAACCCATGATTCATAAAATAGGCTGGGGTGGTTGCAGGGCTGTGTCAAAGTTGCAATCATTTGATTGATCAGATGACACAACATGATCACGCGATTATCATCTGATTTCCACAGCAACGTTTGAATAATAATATATTGCATGAATAGTTGAAACTAACAGATGATCAAAGAAATAAGACGAAATCTGAGCATGTCTTTCTGGGTAACTGCGCAGACAGAATTGAGGTACAAATAAAGTCGAATGCACTGAAAAAACGCACCTCAATTTTTAACGGTTAGAACCGGTTAGCAACTCATAACAGGGAGAAACAGCACAAGTGAATAAGATTGGCATCAAGTGATAAAGTGGTTCTCAAAGGCTGAATAAAGGAATTTTGTTTATCTTTGTAATTATTTGTGTATTTTATTTGACTGGTTCCTAATGTCCATGCGCACTTCGTGAAATTTACTACTGTCTGTATAAGTGAGACATGACCCGTTGATTTGGCCGCATTACTCGAACTCGTGTGTTCGTTCGCCCCAGCGATACCGGAGGTATCCATAACTGCTGAGGGAATTCGATTGAGCACGACGCCCAAGTTTTTCAGTAAGATTCGTTCCATCCATGGATCTCGTGTTATTATCCATAACTGCATTTGTAATTTCTTAAATAAGTCAAATCAGCTTACTTTATTAGAAAAACGGACCAATAATCCCAGAACTACTGCTTTTGCTTCCCATATATGAATCCACCAGAAAATGCCAACACGTAATGCTTGTAAAACTCTAATTCGCATTTCGGTCTTCCCAATACATTGCAACCCAAAGATGACTACTTTGAGAACAGAAATGCGACCGTAGCAATAATCATTTATCAAAGCCTTTGAGGTAATACTGCACATTCCAAAAGAAGTGCCGTCGTTTGATGCCACGGAAACAGTGCTTGTGACCAAGAAACGAATAATGGTGTCATCAATTCTAGTCCACTGAATTTGATTCTTTCTCGTTTATCGATGACCATTGAACCCACTTTCTGGCAAGCACTATCCCGTTAAACGAGACAAGTTCTGGGTTAGAGTAACTGGTAGTGTGGCTTATTCCTGGAATTAAAGCCCACACAACTCATATATGATCATTTCGGTCTAATAAAATCAGTGCTACGTGAGTTTAATCATTGTCGTATGAATAACTTCATTCCTTATAGCAGAACAGTATAAATGGGTTGAACCGTCAAAATGAAATTGTTATACATTCGAGGAGGACTTGCATTAACTTTGACGCATTTGTTGATTGATAGATCCTCACTTCTACAACTTAAAACACGCACAGCTCACAAATTGAAATGGTATAAATGCTAGCAAGTGTGTCGTATTGAGGCACATTAACAGTTATGCATGTTCATTCTCGCATTGGAATTTATTGCTTGGTTTCTGCCATGTTCTCATGACGTTCGTATCCCAGGGAATTAGTACTACACCTGAAAGATATTTATTATTATTCTGTTTCATCCAACTTACATGTTTCTACCCGAATTGGATTTTCTACTCGGAGCAAGTGTACCGGGTGGCAGAATGCACTTGCACATATTCCTCCTGTGAAGATGACCGTTCTCTCAATAATCAGCTACAACATTCGCTTACTCTTTAGCAAATTTGCTGACTTCAATAATCTACTAACTTGTCGCACGCACAGGAACACGTATAATATGCCTACAGGAACCGAGGCTTAACCAAAACATAGATGGTTTGATGTTCAACATACCTGGTTTTATATATTTCGAAAAAAGATTAAAAGAAGTCCGGTGGCGAGACAATAACCTACCTCAACTCCAGTTGTTGCGCAATTCTACCAAATACCTAAGTGTTACTGTGGATGGCAATCCACGGAGGTCCTCTCAGAAGGGGTAGCATGTGTCGGTAGACTGCGTTGATTATAATTCCAAATACGCAAGCTACGACAATTTCGACTGAGGCATGAAACTAAATGATCCTTTAGTTGTCACTGCATTTTCCCGTCATATTTACTGTTCACCCGTTATTTTTCCTGGACTGCTTAGAAAGGATTTCATTGCTATCTGTCACGGCTTAATACTAATCAACTGTTTTTATTATTCGTTAAAACACTAATCACAAAACTGTACAATTTGCATATAAATTCATGTGAGAATCTCGCCCATAGGATTCTCAACGACTTCAGTCATCCGCCCAAACCTGATTTATCTGTTTTCCGTCACAAACAGATCCAATTTTCACTGTTTGTCCTCTCGTCCAACCACGTATCGTAACTCAACTTTTACCTATCTGGTCGTATTCTCACTGACACGGTGAGGATCCGCAATGAACTAATTTTAAACCTACAAAGTTGAACTCCTGTTTTAGTTTTATCATTGGTGTATAGATATTCTTGTTTTAAGTTGTTAACCCATTGCCACGGTGAACACATTTTGTAACTGAAATGTACACACACTAGATTGCACAAGTCATTACAATAAAATACAATACATTACCATATATGGAAACGACTGAAGCCACTCCTCGCTGGACACGAGTATAGCGTCATGAACTCAAGACATTTCCTGGACAAGCTCAAAACTGTTAACATTTAAGAAGACGAAATAATGGTTTCATTCGACGTCACCGCTTTATTTACTTCCATCGACTTGGACCTGGCATCATTCACGTTGTGGGAATTGATAACTGAGCACCCACCAAACCAATCAATGGAACCAGCTGCAATTTACGAACTTGTGGAACTATGCATGCGGACATACTTCAAATTCGAGGGTGAAATCTACGAACAACTGAAAGGAACACCAATGGAATCAATTTTTGGATTCATAACCGAAGCCGTAATGCAGAAGCTGGAGAAGGAGGTACTACCAAAGATCATGCCAAAACTTTGGCTTCGATACGTTGATGACACATTCGTCATCTTGAAGACGTCGGAACTAGAACGAACATACAACATTATCAGCAACACATTCAACGATATCAAGTTCATAATGGAGACCGAGGAGGATAAACAACTGGCGTTTTTGGACATCTTGATCATCAGAACGCCATCAGGAAAACTAGAGATAACGGTCTACCGCAAAGGAACGCATACGGATTAAATTTTAAACTTCAAAAGTAATCACCCACACAGCAACAAAAGATACTGCGTTAAAACCATGTTCGGAAGAATCCAAACGCACTGCAACACCGACATACTCAAGAAGAAAGAAGAAAGATACCTCCTCAAAGTGTTCGCTCGCAATGGCTACCCTTGCAAATTCATCAAAAGAACTCTGGCTCAAAGAAAGAAGGAAACAACAAACGGAGAATCGGGAACAAGAACGACCTTGCCGTACATCGAGGACGTTTCGGAAATGACAGCAAGACTTCTCAGATCGTATGAAATCCAAGTCGCCCACAAACCGATCGCCTGTCTAAGGGGACTTCTGTCAAAACCCAAGAAGGGAACAATGGAGAAGGACAAGAGAAATGTTATCTACAAAATAAATTGCAACAACTGCTAAAAACACTATATCGGACAAACTGGGAGAAAACTGTCTGCAAGGATCCGTGAACACCAACCAGCAGTCAGGAGACATGACCCAATATCTTTGAGTTCCCTCCACGAAGATCAAGAAGGACATCAATTTGACTTCGCTTCAGTAAAAATCATCGACCAAGCTCGGTCAAAACACTCCAGGAAATTTCTCGAAGCTTGAAACTCCTCAATCAACTCAATCAACAGACACATTGAACTGGATCGCGTGTACATGCCAATGCAACTTAAGGGTTAAATGACGCAACAAAAAAAGGTCAAGGCATGACTTAAGAACGGACCGAATTCGCAATCAGGACGGATGGACAACCACCCCCCGTACCAACTCCGCCTCCACGTACCAGTTTAATGGCGAACCCAGTCGAACACAATGAGAACAAGGGACAGCAATGGTCGGTGGAGAAGAACACATATATAAACGAACAGACACAAGCAGAAGACTGCCACTTCACAAACACTGATAATGTCACCTCGACTGGTGATGAAACGTTTGCAAACAAATTGCCAAGCTCGGCGAACAGGCGAAATGGAATTCAGTTCACCCGAGCTACGAGAACCAATTTTCAATACTTGTAAACAGTACCATATATGCGTGAATGGCACAAAACCCTGTATCACATTGATTCTCGAAGCCTCGTGATCAACAAAGCTAGATTGGTAATGATCAACACCGTTTCTTTGTTTAACCACATAGGGCTTTGTCTATGACATTTAATGCTGGGTGACAACACATACAGTGGTGATCCACTGAAGTGTTTGAGATCTTTGAACGTCTCGGGAGCTAGACCGCAGATACAGTTGTTGACGGGGAAATCACATCACAAATATCAAACGCAATACATCGTTTTCCAATCTGCGACGTCTATTTCATGGCTTCACGGCATCTTAAACTTCTTTGAGTAATAAATGTGCATCACCGCGGCCAATGTCTGGAAAATGGGACTATATCTTTTTATTCCACCAAACATTAAACAAAAGCACTGCTCGTGTCTGGTCAGAATGTATGGTGCGCGGTGAAGGGGTTCTTCATCTTGTGTTGGGTGCGGATTATAGTTCTCTAAACGAAGCATTCCATCTAAACTAACTAAGAAGACACGGTCACGTTGTGCAAATGTTTTCCACTAGTTTAACATTTTGTGTTCGCTTTTCGCGGGCTCGGTAAGGATGAAGGAAACAACACGCGGTCAGACTATGATCTGGTACAATACTATAAAGACGTTTTATACTTGTCTGTTACACGACCCTTTCGGATTAAGATCTAAATGACGAGGATTTACGTTTTTTTCGAGACGAGACCAGATGTGGCTTAGACCACAAATTAGAAGCGCAAATATTATGCGGTTTTCCCTTTTTAAATTCTCATTTTCTCGGTGGTCATCAAAATATACACCACTTCAAGCTTCTTGGTGAACACCTTATGGAGGAATACAGAACGAAACTCGAAAACGCTTTGGGCATTACTGATTATTGTGCATTAATTGAGAAACAGGAATAAAAACAGGTGTAAATGAAACCAGAAAGATTAGAAGCGTTAGTTGGTAGTTATGATTTGTCAGTGTTAGGGAGAAATCAGATAAACGACAAAGAAAAGCCAAGGAATAAAACTAGTAGTCCATGGGGAATTTGCTTGATGGATTGACTTGAAAAAGAAATTATGTAAAGTATGAGTAGCAAGAGGATGATGAACCAATTCGATCTCAGGAGTATGTAGCAACATGATTCAAGGAATGACAGTTTACTTCTTTTCACAGTCCCAACAAAACCGGTTGAAGCCGCCTTGGATGCACGGTATTCCAGGTACAAAGTAGATCCTTCAATCGACCATTCCGCTGGTGACGGTAAAGTGCAGTATTTTGTCGCATTTGCCAATGATGATTTGTCTTTCGCGAATTTCACATAATCGGTTTCACATCTTGGATTTGCATCAAACTGGAAGGTACAGTTAAACGCAAATTTGGGTCAAAACTGCATATATTATTTCAAGATCAATGATAGTATTATACTCTGATGCATTTGCAGAAAAAACGTTGTGAAGATCAAATAAAAAGAAAGCAAAAGTTGCGAAACGCTGCCACGTGAAGAAACGTAGGCGATCGTACACCAAAATGCGGAACATTCCATTCCGCATAATGTCTTATCATACATTCATCAAATAATTCTGCGAAAACACACTTGTCCACAGAAGTGTCAACAGAACACAACAGCTAAGTTAACTTGTTCATAAGCACAGCCAAATAGGCGTTCGCAAGAGCCAAATCATGCATTCATGAAAAACAACATCTAGTTCTCGACAAAACTACGATTACTAATGCAATGTGCACATTTTCACAGAAAATACCACAATGCTAAGCAAATCGATCACTGAAATCAAAATCAAGTGAACGGTACACCGATTGGTTTGTCAGACGGATTACGCACAGTACTCACCACAACTTCCGTGAATGTCAGAGCCAAGTTGTAATTTGTATCTGTGCTTGTCACTTCAATCAAACACGTTTGATCCTTCCGAAGTGTATCACCCTTATAGCTGAGTGTTTTCACTTCATCATTGGTTATGGTAACCTTGTCCGTGCAGGTGACTGGTTGTTGGCCTTCTCCTTTCGCCACTGTAGTTTTCGGGGTGAAACGTAAACGTTGTCAACATGTGTGATTGCAACAGAAAAAGAAAACAAATTCAGATATAAATTAATCAAACGTTGCATGAAAACTCAATTTGTTGAAAGCACACAGATTGCAAAGAGATTTGGGTTTATTTCGATTTTGGAATAAGTTTTCTGCAGAATTCTGTATCGAACAATTCGAACATGTAATATTCATTATTTTTCCATTAGTTACGTTTTAGTTTGCATTGATTATTGAAAGCCTTGATGTCTTTGGTCAGAGTCTGAAGGCGAGACGTTGCATATAGTGTAGTGTGGTGTCCACATTTGACGATTGTGTCAACCTGAGCAGGTATTTGCATCATTGCAGCCAGGAGCAGACTGATAGCAATGCTGATTGCACACGTTGTCTGTTCAAGGTAAGTCCATGAATTTTAACTTTTTCGCGATATGGCTTAAGGAACAACTGTAAGAACTGTTTTCCGTGATCCTTAATTGTATTCTTTCTGTAACAAAGATGTTTTTTCAGTGGTTAAAATTTAGGCAAACTTGCTGAAGAGGTTCACGATACAACATACAATGCGCCGTACGCGGCAATCCTGTTACTATATGATAGATGGTTCCATGTTTCCACAAATATTGTGCATTTTAACACACTACCAATGAGAGCATGTTGTACCATCGTATTTCATCAATCTATCTAATGGAATGTGTTCCTCCGCAGCATATCAGTCTTACCAAATACAAGCTAACACCAATGAGTAAATGTTGTATAACAAGTCAGCGTATGATGATTCTACTTTCGCAAATCTCTATTGGTAAATCAATATACGGAAACCATTGATTCATCTTCCTGGATTTTATCGCCATACAATCACCCATGTAAACCAGTATGTTCGTTTTGAATACCATGATCGCCTGATTGTTGTCACTTTCGTATTGCGAACTGTGTGTGTGATAGGTCTAATTCAAAATAAAATAACACAAAACTTACCGCGTTTAACACCGACGATAAAACCGGTCGAATCGTCTTTGGATGCACAATATTCCAGGAACAAAGGAGATCCTTCAATCGAGCGTTTCCCTTCTTCTGGTAAGGTGCAGTATTTTGACGCAGTTGCTAATGAATCTTTGTCTTTTGCGAATTTCACGTAATCAGTTTCACAGCCTGAGGTTGCATCAAACTGAAAAGAGTTGTGATTCGTGTTATTTGGTTATTATACGAGTTGTTTCATACATTCAGTTCTCATTAGGAATTCCATTAGAGCAAAAACAATCTTCGTCACAGGACAGAATTCAATTGTTTCACGCGATCTCTTCAGCTGTTTACAAACATGCATGTGAAAGTTCGATCAGGACAATGAGGAATATTTAAACATCAGAAAAACTCGACTAGGCAAAATCAATGCGAAATACAAATTCACCAACCACAGTCGGTTTGAACTGAGGGATGGGGTGAGAGAACATGTTTATCAATCGGAATCAGGGTGATATCCCTACCATGCGACAGTTAGGCTGGCCAAAACGTCTAATTGTTTGGAGAGGTCTAGTTTCTGACTCCGAATGGCTACGGCCTCAGCGAACCGTAACAACCGCCACATTTTCTGTTGCTTTTACACCACGAATGCTTGTTTTGGATCGAGGCAAAATATGCACTTCAATATATGACTGGAGAGAACGCGTGAATTAGTTGGATCCGAACAATTGTTTGGAAATTCATCTACATTCATCATTGATACGCACCTATCAACATTATGCCACTCTTGTTTGAGAATATGCGGTACATGCAACATAATCCTCTCAATGCGTAACATTTACTCTAGGAGTGATTATAAATTTTACTTACCTTTACTTCTTTCAGGGTCAATATTAACTGATACTTGTCATCTGTGTTTGTAAATTCAATCACGCACTTCTCGTTTTTTTGTAAGGTGTCACCTTTGAAGGTATGTTCTTGCTCACTATCACCACCGATTTCTATCGTCTTGCTGCAACTCACTTGACCTGTAATTCACAGTAATAAATATGATTATTTTTTTAATTTCCTCGTGATTATATGTTTTTGAAATCTTTCACCCTTTTCAAAGCAGACATATTACCTTGTACGGTGTGTATATTAGCATACAATAGATAAATGATCAGTATGCTGTATATTTTTTCATGTCGCGCTCGCTTTTTTGTGTTCAAGTTAAGCACGTAGATTCCGACTTTATATGCTACTTTATTCCGCATTCTACAGTTCTCATTGGTCCAATGTTTGTCTTGTCTTTCTTATCACCTGATTTCATTGTCACTGGTCTAAACAGAGTGTGCTTATGTGCATTAGAAGAAGTATAGCTTCCGATTTAATTTAAAAATCACAAATGCTCTTGAGGTGTTCGGAAGCGATAAGAAACAATACTGGTGTTTGTTTGCAAAGATGATTGCAATCAAGATCAACGGAATCATCGTCGGCGTAGTCAAATTGACCGCGACAATCAACATCGTCATTTTCTTATACGGCTTGAAAACAACTGGTGATGATGATTAGCGGTTGCAAAATTCGAACCTTTGGTAACATGGTTTTCATGATACCCGGAACTAAACCGCACAAATACCTTCGGTTAAAAACGTTTCTTTTTGTCGTTCACATCGTTTCTTCATTTCCCATACAACCAGCAAAAGACGACATTCGTCAGATTTAAAAACATGTCTGACAATTAGCACCAGTGAGTCATTCGCGTGGATTAGTAGCAAAAGCTATCAATCCCACTTCATAGACAACGCCGAAATATGTAGAGAAATAGCTGACAACAAACAATGGGAGAAATGAGCATAAATGACCGACTAAATATAACAATACATTTATGCAAAAAGTATTTATCCAAAGCGAATATCAAATAATGAATGAATGGAACAGAGCAACTATAAAACCCACAGCCCTGGCCACTGTCTCTCTATCCAATGCTATGCAAATCTCGACCGTCGTATTAGATGGATATCTGCCAACTCATTACCTATCAGGTGCTATGAAAATGTATCGTATAACATCATCCAAATAATAGGCAACAGCGTATCATCTCACATCACACAAGATCGCCAGCCCCAATTCCTCACAAACTGCTCATTTGGCGAGATAACATCTCCGATCGTTTTCCGTGATTCGTAGTAATGCCAAACACATCAAAATAAATACTACGGTATTCATATATGATTCAGTATTTAGTATTCTTCAATCTTTAATTCAAATATTACCACTTCGTCAATTCATATCACCACATTGGGTTAGGCATGTATTACTTGAAATCAACCACATATTCGTGAACTGTGTAAAGAAACATGGGAAGAAGCCAGCTGCCCTAAGGTAAAGTATGATGCATCTTAGTTGCAACCATGTAAACACCTATTGTGGTTGAGGCAAGCGTAAAACGTGAATAGTATACTCTATGCAATGCCTCGTTCTTGGACACCGAGATTTCAACAATCATTGCAAACTACAAATTAACCTAAGGGAGAAACACGAGGAGACGTGCCAAGTATGCCAGTCAGCATGCGGGAGAAACCTATTTCAAAACCAACCCCGGGTTGTGTAATGGCCAACCATCGTAATTAGTCCGGAAGAACATACCCATAAATGCACGAGACCGATGATTCCGAAACGGCAAAAGAACCTCGATACCCTTCTATGTTCAATCAGATGCGCATTCTCAGAAATGATGAACTCGCCCGATTCCCGTTGTAAATCGTCAATTCATCTAGAAAAATTTCCGACGAAGGCATATTAGGCGCGTGTCACATAACAGCACTGCTAATGTTCATAAATTGATGAACCATTGAAATTGCTCGCCCATCAACAATGCAGATACAATTCAACCGGTGCGAGTGCAAGTGCGACCGAGCGTTTACGAGACAACACAAAGCTTTTGTAAGGGACTAACTGAATGATCAAGAAAACAGGACACTTGATCGAGTACATAGAATACGGAGGGATTGATCTACGAAATTTTAGTGGGCTCTGAAGTGTGTGTGCAGCACGCCATCCAGTAAAATGATGATCGCCTTCAATGCTGAACCGAACCCGGACAAAGACGTTCATTGGACACATTAATGGGCACATTTGTATTACCAGTTCTCAGCCGTGTATTACCGAAATCCAGCACTTTCAATGAAAATGGTACATTCACCGTCACCTCGTGGATGGTGGGATAGCCCGAGAAAGTCATGAATACCGTTCCAAATCCGCTCGAAACTACGATTCTCCAAAAAGCCATCGAGCTCAAATGAGGGAGATGTTGGAAATGAACTGGAGGAACCAATCGGGTCACGCACGCATCCGTATCTCACTTTAACGTCGCTCGAGACGCGCCATGCATTGATAGTCCATTGTGCGACGATCTTCATTGAACTCCATCTCGTACTTGGAACTGGATTGAGAAGTGATGAGAGCTCCGGATTTGAGATCTATGCATACGCGTCAGTGAAACATTTGGAGGTGATGTTGAGAGCCTAATCCTTTTCGGGCCGAGTACTTTTGTATGGATTTTATCTGATTTTGCTTGTTTCCACGTGAATCGGCCGCAACTGACTATGTCTGGATAATGCGAATATCAACGGTGACTCTCTGTAATCGCGTTGAATACATTTGATGAGTCGAATTTCCTGCGAGAGACCGCATTCAATCAAATTCTGTGTAACGGAAGACACAAATGAGAAATATAAGTGGGCGTCGGTCATGGACTTGAAAGTTACGAGAACGTATCAGGAAGCGTAACCCCTTTATCAAATGAAGAACCGCTTATGTTCATTTAAATATGTTCATTTATTTGAATGAAATTATAGATCTAACACAGAAAAAGAACAGAATTCATCCCGAAACAGAGGATCAACTGAGCTTCGGTTTTGCTGCAGCACCACAGTGATGAATCCTTATTTTGTGTCTTTCAATAAAACCACGTCCACTTCAATTCAATCCAGCCCATTGGGTTAGGCATGCGCTATTTAAGATCAATCATTGATTTGTAATGCGTACCTCGTGTGCATTCCATGCTGTTAATTGGCATTGGTAGAGCACACAAGTTTCCCGAATTCGGTATCAGACTATGCACGTTACACGTACACACAGACAACCAGATGTGAAAAATAGAAGTCACCTCAATGCATTCATTGTCAGCTGCGAGTGTCACATTTGCTCATTGCTCAGATGTGACAGTCGCACTCCAGACGAGTTGCTGCTTCAATCTCGCTGGACACTAATGTAATATTTGGGGTTCACATTCAGTTGCTTTCCACGCTCGTTTTTATTCAATCGATTCATGGAAGATCATTCATTCGATGAATGTTCTATTTGCAATGTGATTGGTAGTGAGACCATGAAAACAAATGATTCCAGCTTCCACAAAATATATCCTTTTCAGCATACCTTGACCCGTTGCGGTTAAGACGAAATCTGTGCAGGATGATAAAGATGGAATAGATTCATATGCATGGTTTATTCCGTTTCCGGCCTCTCAAGAACGGAGTTTCGTGGAGGTAGATGCCACGAATGGTAAGTATTTAATTTTGATTTATTTCACGCTTGTGAATGTAAAACGTTGTACAATTTCTGACACATTTGATAGTTTTACTCATAGGAGTGTTAAATGTTAGATTTAACTGGCCACAACGTCATGCGACATTCGATTCGTCGGTTGTTCGGTTACAAAAGCAAACCAAACAAGGCGGCCATACCAATGTTGTACCTCAACTACTGAACGAAACGAAAATGTTATAGTTGCATGGAGGCAGTTGATTGGGGGAAAGGAGGTCTTCTCAGGTGCATCCATCCAGCAGACTTCGACTGAGCGATTGCTGGATGGACGTCAAAATCACGATGAAACGTTGATGATCTGCCCAGTGAAAGGTGTTGGCGTTAGGAATGGTCTAAGGTTAATTGTAAAGGCCGTGGTCAGGTTTGGGCATAGGTTTAGAGGTATCGATGTAACATCAAAGCTTGATATCAAACAGTACGAAGCTCTCTATTGTGTTTAGCCTGAATTGCTTCATCCGCATAACTGATCATCCGGTGGTTGTGGAGCACAAGGCTGAATATCCACTGGTATTTCGAACTGTGATGAAAGTGTTTCATAAAATAGACACGTCAATCTAACTGATATCTGAAATGAAAAAGCGTGAAACATTTGTATTTCGTTTTTTAAATATGTATCCGAGAAAGACCGGCAATGTGGTTCATTCACTCTCTCTGTGGTTTCTTGTTCTTCACAGTATATTTCTCCTTCTTCAGGGAAATAGATCCACACAGATTTGAGAGTTTAATCAAGCAAATCGAATGGTAACGAATCCGCGTCCAATTGGATCACAAAAGCTGAGGCTACGATTTAATGCGAATAGTACAGAAGTGCTAAGATTATTGTATGAATATTTCCATGCATCTGCTTACGGAACTGAGATATAGGAACAAATGTCATCTGTTTCCATTCTTAGCTGGAATAAGCAGGAGGTGCACTGATAGGTCAGGCCTGGTGCACAAAAATGTTGTGCAAAACATTGAAACTACACATCAAGCACACTGATTTGTCATCCTTTTTAAGTAAATGCCGTAAACACATTGTGATTCAGTTTGTTTGGGTCAGTGTCAGTTCCCAGATTACGCACAGCAATCTGTGGAAAGCGTTTTGAATGGCTGTAGGACAAACACCGTGGCTAACTCGTCCTAGTCGGCAGATCTCCGCTTGAGGTGATTGATCTT